>CAUYQG010209347.1:0-17277 GCA_963574415.1 Tarsius wallacei
CAGAAACAGAAAACCAAATATCACATGTCCTCACTTATATGCAGAAGTTAAATAGCCACACAGATGGAAATAATAGACACTGGGGATACTAAAAGGGGAAAGGTAGGAAAAGGGGTTAGGGTTCAGAATTTACCTTCTGGGCGTAATATTTATTATCTGAAAAATGGATCACCTGAAGCCCAATCTCCACCACTACAAAATATGTCCATGTAACAAACATGCCCATGTGCCTCCTGAATCTAAAATAAAAGAAACAGAAAAAGAAAAAAAGGAAAGATATGACATAATGATAAAGAGGTCAAATCTCCATGAAGACATGATAATTTTTAACATGTATCTACCTAACAACAGAGCTTTGAACTATGTGAGGCAAAAATTGATAAAAGTTGCAAGGAAAGGAGCAATCCCTTTGGGCCCACTGTGGGAGATTTTCTATTCTCTCAATAAATCCTGCTTTCTCAAAAAAAAAAAATTGCAAGGAGAAATGAATAAATCTATTATTATGCAAAATTTGATATTTCAACACCCCTCTATCAGAAACAGACAAATTCAGCAAGCAGAAAATCAG
Organism: Tarsius wallacei; assembly: GCA_963574415.1. Classification (NCBI taxonomy): domain Eukaryota; kingdom Metazoa; phylum Chordata; class Mammalia; order Primates; family Tarsiidae; genus Tarsius; species Tarsius wallacei. The sequence goes on from CAUYQG010209347.1 coordinate 569, forward strand.
TAAGGACATAATTGAACTCAACAGTAGCATCAATCAATTTGGCATAATTGACAGCAATGTACTACTCTATCAAACAAGAGCAGATACATAGTCTCTTCAAGCAGACATGGAACATTGACCAAGATTGAAGGAGCAAAAGACTGAGAAGAAGTTTCTACTAAAGAAAAACATGGACTGTGGGTTTTGTGGTAAATATATCAAGAATTTTATAAAGTTAAGTTGATTAATATGTATGGTAATGGTACAGGGATAGCCATTTATGAACAAAATGTGAAATCCAGGCACAGGATCCATGTACACAAGAAAATTTGATATAGAACAGAGGTGGCATTGCAGATAAGTGGAGAAAGAAACACATCTTTACAAATTTCCTGGGCTATGAAACACGTCTTAACAAATTTCAAAGAACAGATATTATATATTGCCTGTTCTGAGACCACAATGAAATTAAACTAGAAATTGATAACAGAGAGATAGAAAAATCCCAGATTAAACAACACATCTCCAAGTAACCATGGACCAAACAAGAATTATTTTATTTTATTTTAATTTTTTTAAAAGATGTGTGGTACAATTCAGGATTAGGTATACAAGTGGACATGGTACCAGGATGACTTACTAAAGCATATTCCCACATATTTTGTTATATTGTAAAACAGATATGAATGATGTCATGTTGCCAGGACTCCATGAGACACAAGATAATAAGAATGTAGCTGCATGATCCACTTACCTTGACATAAGTCACTCTAGATAATAAATAATTGACATCATGAAATAAATCATTGATGGTGTTGCGTAACTCTCATTTGAAACATTTAATATTCTGATGAATTTTTCCCATTTGAAAATAACTAAAGAGTCATTTACATCATTGTTTCAATTCATCTCTTATATGTTTATTTTCCCAACAATCTGTCATTAGGATAACATTGGCTTTCACCCAGATAACCAGACTTGTCAGCACCACTGTAAAATTTTCTGTAAATATCATCCAGTAGTTAATCATACACTGACTCTAAAACCTCTATTCTGCATATCTGAAACAGAGTGGATATGGTTTGTTAACAAGACTGAGTTTGCTGGCAAAGATCGTGGCAAATTCCAAGCAAAGACTGAAACAATGTATCGTTTACTCACCATCCATTCCTAATCTTCAGCTGCATGGTAGAAAGGGAAAAGGATGGAGAGCAGAGAAAGTAAAAGTGCTATTTTGTCAGGGACAATGAGCTGTGAAAAAAATGAGAAATGCAATAACTAGAAACTATTTTGAGATTTTCACATTTTAACTCCATTTTATGTTTTACGACTTTGAATCTAGGGCAACCCCTTCAGGCTCCCTCCCACTGTGGAAGATTTTCTGTCCTCAATAAATCCTGCTCTCTCACTAAAAAAAAAAAGACTTTGAACCTAGCTTTAAGTTTATGACATGCTTCATTAAGGGATCAACTAGAAAGGAAATGGAGACATCTGCTAATGGGTTTTTCATCAGTGTGCAAGAAAAGAAGTCCTGGTAACAGACTTGCAAACACCACTTGCATATGGCAACATGACTCCTGTTCTGGCTTTCCAGGACCATATTGTAAAATTAATACGTTCAATGAATTCTTCATGGCAGGCTGAATGAGCTGGCTATGGTACATGTTGTCAACGTGAATTGGGCATAGAAGTCTCTTCTGTCTGCCTAACTCGCACATAATTCCTTTTTTAAGTGGCATGATGTTAATTATTTATCCTTTAATGTTTAGTGTTCCCTCTTACGGCATTAACTATACAAGAAAGAAATATATCTCTAATACTGAGATGCTACAGAAGTCAGAGAAATTAAGAATGTTGAAAAGTATATTTTAATACCATACTGGAGGATCACTAAGCATTATGACAGAATATATAAGAATTCCATTTGCCTTTTTCAGTTCATTTATTTTTAGCATCTTTGAACTGGTACATGCTTTCACTAACACATTTCTATGAATAATCTATAGAATTATCTTATTTAAAAAATTTTAAAATACATTTGATTTTCATCTATCAGTTTTTATTTTAAACTTAACTACAAGTGCTGAGATACAATTCCATTGTTGATTTTGTTTGTTTGTTTGTTTGTTTTGAGTTGGAGTCTCACTCTGTTTCCCAGTCTGGAACGCAGTGGCATGCTCCCGGCCACTGCAGCCTCGACCTGCTGGGCTCAGGGAATCCTTCCGCCTCAGCCTTCCAAGTAGCTGGAACTACAGGCATGCACTATCATGCCCTGCTACCATTGTTGATTTTTATAAATACCAATTAAACTACTACAGTTCAATGAACCAGGATAATAAAATATAACAATTGTTTCAAAGAATCAAAATGGGCAAATCCAGAATAAGTAAAGAAATAGATTAGGTTTAACAAACAAGTATTTGTTGAGCACTTCACTATGTACCAGTAAACTGATGAACAGGAACTTATTCTATGAATCTGTCCTCCAAAGCAAATTGCATAAATGCCATTGTTTCTAGCGTTGAGGAGTTGTTTCTATCATTCATCAGGGAGATGCAGAAAGGTGTGACCCTTGGGCAAATTACTTAACATCTCTAAGCATCAGTATCTTTATCTATAACATGGTAGTAGTAATAATGGTACCTGCTTTTTTATATATTTTCATAATAATTAGTTAAGTAATACATATAAAACACATTAAAAAGTGGCAAACAACAGCATGCAATAAACATATTAAAATAAAGTTCAGAAAGTATATTGTATTGTCTATAAGTTGTAATTAGCCTAATGAATATAAACTCTAGGTGTGCTTAGACCTTTAATATCTTAGAATAGAACTATAACATTTTTTCTTTAAGCATTAGATATACAGCAACATCTTCTTAAGCTTCTCGTGTTTCCTGTACGTTTGCCCTGATCATTGTGATTTCTGTGCATTTTTCAGTTATGCTGACTTTGAATACAGACCAGACTCTGTCAGAATTAATCTCCTTTACTCTTTCTTTCTGCAATCTGCCAATGGAAAATGGGTTCTGAATAATAAACGTGAAGGAAAGTAAAATTCATGAGTATCCTCCACACGAGGAACAGAGTATGACTAAAAAGCACCTAAGTGTAAGAATATTGATCCTGTAAAAACTAACTCATTGATCTGAACTTTTCCTTTGCTTTAGAAGTACTCTACATCCATCAGTGACACTAGCAGAACTTTACGTTTGGACACGTAAATCATTGAGAAAGGAGGGTACCTCCTTCAGGTACATATGAATGGAGGCTGGCTGGTACCAACTTGTACGAGATGATTTGTGCATCTCCCTCCCATTGTCATGTTCAGTGACAATAGTTTAAAATTAAACAGGTCAGTGGTTCTTTACCTTCCATACATCTATCCATCCACCTTCCCGTTTGTCTATTCTTCAAGTATTCATATCTACATCTATATATCTATCCATGCGTCTGCTTACTCACCCATCCATTACCATCCATCCAACCAACTGCCCATACTTACACCCAAATATCTAGATCTTCATCTATATCTACTATCTACATTTGAAGTTGGTAGCTTAAAATCACTCCATGGATATTGGCAAATGCTAACATGGGCTTTTTTGTTTTCTGGAAAGCTAGTTGCTAAACATTCTCCAGCACAACATTAGCAATAACTTAGTTCTCTGAACTGAGACACAGAATTTGAGGAGAAATAAAAAGGAAAAAATGGATACAAATTTTACTCATAAATCCTAGTAAAAATAAATGAATAAATTAAAGTTACTTTTATGTAACTAAATCTAATTTTTATTTCAGTGTCATTCCACCAAATCTAATCTCAGTCAACATCATTCTCCTCTGGAATTTTACCTAAATTTGAGTTCATACCGTCACAGTGTGAATTGGAGGGGGCCATATAGTTGATCACTGGTGACATCCAATATCCATATTGGAATCTCAGCTGTTAAGAGATACTTATTCCCATCTTTGTTTCCATCGCTTATTTACTCAGGTCATTGTTGGCCATTTTTGTCACATGGAAAATATCCTACTGCACCCATCATCTCTGAAAATCAGGAAAATCTTTACTCAGGAAAATTTTTCCCAGACACCAAATTTTCATTCTCCTAGGCTTTACCTGAAATTGTATGAGAAAGTTGATCCATTGGATCCTTCTGCTTGAGATACTCTAATTTGTCTGAGGATTTTTTATATTTTTCTCCCTCCCTTGGATATAGCAGTACCCTTTCCATGGGATCCATCAGCATAAAATGATTTATTCTTCATTGTTCTACTATCTTATCCTTGATGTTTTTAAGCTGGATCAAAAAAAAAAAAAGAAGAAGCTTTTCTTTTTGACAGAATCATGGATTTTAGATTTCCTGAGTTCTTTAGCACCTGAACGTTTGCAATTCAAAACTGAAGGTTGGAATCTTAAAAGACCTTTTTTTTCTTCTGCTTTTCTACTCGATGTTTGTCATCTATGATGAGTATTTTTTACTGTATGGGAGAAAAGCTAAGAGATGTAAGTAAAAATATGTATAGAGAACTGCAAGCACATTTGATAAAACTTCAAATAATCATATCCTATCACACTTGCTTGAATATATTCTCTTGCAAGACAACGGCAGAAATATCTTCTAAAATAATTACATGGCTTACATTTTATAGGTGGTTGTAGAGTCAAGTGAAGGTTTATGCACAGAGTTTGGACAACAGGCAAGTGAACTGGTAAGAATTAGATCGAGGAGCATCTAATGTGGGATGTGATCTGGCACCTGTATCACTGGGGAATAGTTAAGAAGACAAGAATAGCTGCATGTAGTGGAAGGCAGAGCAACAACAAAAAGACTCATTTTTGTTTTATATATTCCATATGTAATCTTCTTATCTTTTCCTCCTAGATCCTTGAAAATTAGAGCAAGAGCATGGATCTCATGGTATGCACAAAAGTTAAGTCTTTTTGACTTTTCCATTCTAAAAATTGGTACTGGAGGATTAAATTTACATCTAATGAAGAATGTGAGATGCCATAAAAGTTCATTAAATGCTGAAGTTCAGTAGTGCCTTTGAGTAGTTAGAATATCTTAAATAAGATTGCTTCCAGTACCTCCGTTTTCTGAAGAAATATGTTCACGATATCACAATACACTGATATCAGGTTCACAGTTTTTTGGTACCATTTTCTCAAATTTCTCAATAACTCACAGCTTCTCTTAACTTCCACAACCTTTTAAGATGATGATTAATCATCATGAGTGTGAACTCAATGTGTTATTTCACTTCCCTAAAAAAGAAATAAAATGTCACATAGAACATTCTAAATGAAAGAACTAATCCTAATCCCACACTATTCCAAAAGGAGGATTCATTCAAATACATCTGTTAATCTTTCTCACAAAGGTAAATTTTACAAGATTTGGCCTAGGAAGGACAGATAATATAACATAGAAATCCCTTGCATGATTGTAATTTTTCTCTAGAGCATGTTTATTGTTAATTTGCACTTTCCACAAGAACTATTGAGAAGAAATTCTAGGCACACATAGTTTTTGGAATGCACATCTTAAAATAAAACAATATATTCCAGGGAAAATTATGGGACAATATGGATTACTTAAATTAATTTCTATATTTTCATTGACTTCAAGAGTAAAAAGGTAAATGAATAGTGCAAGAGTTGCTTAATCAGAAAACCCATGCTATTTAAGCACCTCTTAAAATGCTATCTCATAAAACTGTAAGAACCCAAATGACCAAACACGAACAGAGAGTCAAAGGAAATTAACCAAATATTAGCACTGAACTAGGAATTCACTGCCATGTATAATATCCATTTTTGCTCATCACATGTAGTCCGTCCCCTTACACATCAAAAGAGATATATTTTATCCAAAATTTATCTATGGTAAAAATAACAAGGCATAAGGTGATTCCTTACCAGAAAATAATGCTGGAATGAGTACTTAGAAAAGTGCTGGGCATTTGTCAAGTGCTCAATAAATGTTGGGTGTTGATTTCATCATTATATAGTAATAGTAATAGTATAAAGTTATATAGGGCAGAATAGTTCAGAGAAGAAAGTTGTAAATCATGTCAAACCCATCACACATAAATAGCTATCATTACTAATAATTTAATATTATTTTGGCATCTCTCTACAAATGCACACAGAGAGAAAACTATATGCACACAAAAATACATAACTCAACAAAACAATTTTCCAAAATTTAAATAAAAATATTTGGAAACTAATAAAACAAATCCTTGTACATTTTTTAAAAAAAAAATTCTAGAATGTCAGGTTTAGAGAATAAATATGTACATTTTTGAAAAGTTAATTCTGTTTTTTGTTTTTGTTTTTATTTTTTGAGTTGAGGTCTCACTCTGTCACTCAGGCTAGAGTGTTGTGGCATGATCATGGCTCACTGCAGCTTCGACCTTCTGAGCTCAGATGATTCTCCCACCTCAGCCTTCTGAGTAATTGGGACTACAGGCATGTACCACCACACCCGGCTAATTTTATTTTATTTTATTTTTTGTAGATACAAGGTGTCACTATGTAGGTTTCATTATGTTGCCCAGGCTGGTCTTGAACTCCTGAGCTCAAGCAATCCTCCTGCCCTCTCAAAGTGCTGGGATTACAGCCATGAGCCATCACACCTAGTTTTTTCTTAATACTACTACTGTGCCCTCACTAATTTTCTTCACTTGGGTCTGCTATAATCTCTATAACCTCATCATCATTCATGAAACATTATTATGAAATCTCAGAATGTTCCTTTTACCTAAATGGAAACACAAGTTGATATACTTTGCAGTCTTATTTTATAATAGTATTTTTTATTTCTCAGCTTTAATTTCTAATACAGTAAAGCTCTCTGTACTCTTCAATAATTTTAACAGGGCAAAAGGTTCCTGAGACAATGAATTGTTAGAAATACTGATCTAAACAAATGTCTATGCCTAAACAGAGAGATCTCAGGTAAGCATTCTTATAAAATAATACAGGATATATAAAGAGGGCCCACTATCATCAAAGACAAATTCTAAATTTTGTTTGAAACTAGAGAAATTAGTCAGAAATGCTAAATTTAATATCAGTCTCTTTTAATCATTTCAGAAAAATAATGAAAACATTGCCTGGGGAGATAGTCTAAAGATAAATAGATTTTAATATTACATTTACAATTTAACAAAATAACTCCTATGCTCAGTGGGCTTATTCTGGATCAAGGAAAAATAAATTTGTCTATTGCTTCCTTTCTGTTATCACAGAAAGAAGGAGCTATGGAATATCATGTTCTCTTAAATTGATGGGGCAGAGGGATAAAATCTTACAAAGAGAGAAGGCAGACACAAGTTATATATGCATCAACATCTATCTTTAATTGGTTCTAACACATGTAACCTTTTTGGTAAATCAGAATGTTGGAGAATATTAAAGCACCATTATTAAAAATCCTTGTATCAGTGTTAAATCCTTAGTCATCTCATAATAGAAAAAGATATCCTAATATTGGAAAAAGAACTTCACATTAATTTTGCCTTTATAACAAGGTTTCTTAACTTGAGTTTTATGGTTGGATTTCGCAGGATCCATGAACACTTCATTAAACAGACTAAAAAATGTTTATGTAAGAATATGTGGGCATTCTTTTAAAAGATAGGCCAAAACATTCATCAGATTTTTTTTATTATAAAGATGTGGGGTACAATTCAGGGTTAGTTATACAGACATTGATTATGCAGATACACTTGTTGATGAGGTATGCCACTCCCTCCCCGACAGTTTCCCACTACTGCCAATCCCTTTCTTATAGTGTTATAATTGTTATAATTGTTCAAGTTCCACTTATGAGTGAGAACATATGGTACTCTGTTCTTTGTTTCTGTGATAGATCACTGAGTATGATTGAGATTTTTAAGGAAGTTTGAGAAACAAAAAATATTCTTAAAATACTGTTTACAGCTATTTGAAAATAATACACAATTGAAATAACTAAGTACAGTATAGTGCAACATTTTTAAAAATTCTGTCATCAGCATCATTAAAATAAGGTCCTAATTTAATCAATGGTCTGTTATGATTTGAATGTCTCCTCCAAAGTTCATGTTGAATTTTGTCATGTGACAGTATAATGACGTGGGACATTGAAGAGGTAATTAAGTCATAAGCACTGCACTCTCATAAATGAATTAATGCTGCTAGTGCAGGAGTGGGTTAGTTAGTGTGAACGTGGGCTCTTGATAAAAGAATGGGTTCAGCCTGGTTCCTTCTCTCTGTCTTGCGTGCTCACCTTTCACCTCCCACCATATGGATGATATGGCATGAAAGCCTTTACCAAATACCAGCTTCCATGGTCTTGGACTTCCCATTCTCCAGAACCATAAGCCAAATAGATATTTGTTCATTTTAAATTACCCAGTCTGTGGTATTCTCTTACAGCAGCAGAAAAATGGACTAAGACATAGTCCTTCACTTTTATCATTTATACCATGTATATCCATATGAGGCTATGAAAATGTCATTATAAATGTCATACATAATTCATTTTAAAGAATATTTCAAAGTTTGAACATAAACAAGGTAAATTAATAGCATGTAATGTTTAATTGGAGATAATTCACATTCTTCTAATGTTTACCTTATGAGAAAACATTTTAAGGCAATATAAAAGCAGCTTTTAAAAAGCAGAATTTATGATAATGTGTAGTCTATTAAAGTCTAAGTATTTATTTTTTAAACTTAATATGTATCCTCTAAACTTAAATTGGGACATTTCCTATTTCAGTTTCAGAATTACAGTCAAATTTTCATCTATTTTTTACTCTACTGGAAAATTTAACTGGAATGCACAGAATGGTACTTTTGAACACACACAGAAAAATCAGTCATTATTAAGAAAAATAAATTTATTTCTCAAACTAAATATTTTTAAATTATATATTAATATGTAATTTTAAAACCTTGGATAATAGTTGCCATGTATACTAAATATGATAAATAGGAAAAACAAATATTGTACTGAGTTAAGACAAACCCTACAAAGTTTGTAGGGTATATTGTTTAATAGTAGGGCCAATTATATATAACAAAAATATTCAAATAACAGGGACTTTAATAAGTTTATTTTTTTCTCATGTAAAAGAACCCAGAGACATAAGCAATCCAGGATTAGCTAGTGGACTGCCTAAAAGAATTCAGCTCCTTTCAGCTTTCCCAACTACCATTCCTAGAGTGTGACTTTTATCTCATATTTCAAGGATGGCTGCTCTAGGACTCTAGGCAACAGAATGAGAACAGAAAGGAAAAAAACATAGTTGTCCTTTCCTTTAAGGAAATGTATCACAAGTTCTACAAAACATCTCCAATTTCATTCATTAGCCAAACTCCATAATCACCAGTTGTGGTAGGTAAAATGGCGTCCTCACAATGTTTACCCTCAATCCCTGGAACTTGTGAATATATTGTTACATGGCAAATAAGACTTTGCATATAAAACTAAGGCTACAGACCTGGAAACAGAGAAAGTAGCCCAAATTTTCCAGGTGGGACCAATTTAATTATGTGAGACCTTAAAAGTAGAGAATTTTCTACAATCAGAGGCAAATAAGAGAGATGACATAAGGAGAAATCAGTGAGATTCCAACCATGATTCAACACTGTGCCATATCCTTCACTGCCTTTTCACAACATGCAGATGACTGATTATTAGCTATATACAGGCAATAGCTTGCATCGTTAAGAGTCTGGGCTTTGGAATCAAACAGATTTGGCTTGGAGTCCAGGCTCTGCCATTTGGCCCTTATGTAACTTTGGGTACTTTATTTAACCTTTCTCCTATTGCATCATCTATTGTTGGCCGTAGGATGTAGGGACCCACACAGCAAAGATTAGAAAGAGGTCTCTAGGTGCTAAGGGCAGCCCACAGCTGACAATCAGCAAGGAAACAGAAGCCTCAGTTCCACAGACTCAAGGGACTAGATTCTGCCAACAACCTGAAAGAGCTTTGAAACAGATTCTTCCCAGAGCCTTCCTGCTACCCACACCTTGATTTTGGCCTTATGAAATTCAGAATAGAGAAACCAGCCAAGCTCACCCAGACTTCTGACCTACAGAACTATGAAATAACAAATGTTTCATTCTAGGCTGCTAAATTTGTGCTAATTTTTTGCAGAAGCCATAGAAAACTAGTATACCTGGTCACACCCGACACAGTCAAGGTCAGAAAATGTGGTCTTTCTTTTATGTGGCAGCATGTGCAGCAGAAAACTCTGGGCCAAATTGCTCCAAAAACAATGGAGAAATGCATTTTTGTTCAACGACTAGTATCCACCACAGAAGGAAAGAGAGAGTTGAATTGATGAACATAGAGAGGAATAAAGTGTGTTTCGTATTTTTAGCTTTAAAGTGAGTAGAAAAACATTAATGAATATAGCATCAAAAACATTCAAAAAGTCCTTAGGAACCTTTGGGAAATCAGATGCTTTACTCCCAATTTTGCCACTGAGCGTGCTGTGCTTTTACAACTGAATGCAAATGACACTCCTTGCACTCCCTGAACTTTCCAATTTGAGTTCACTTAAAATGGAACAAAACTGTAAAGAAACTTTTTGCAATGCAATATGAATACGTAATCTTTCTAAAGTCTTTTATTTTTCCCCATTTTCTTCTAATCCTCTGTCTCAGAAGTAACTCATCACCATTCCTTTTATTTGCATACTTTTATGCTTTTCAAGATATTCAGTTTAGTTTTCTGCAACTACAACTTTCACTGATTTTGCACTCATATGTATCATTTTAGGTACTATTTCATTAAGCTATGCAACTCCAACAACATGTACTGTTTGTATATAGAAATTCGGCTTTTGATTATGGAGAAAGAAGTGAGTAAATGTACTAGAGTGCACATGGTGATTGGATGGTCCAAGAGCAACAGGTGCAAGTCAATGTATTTGCAAAGCAGTTCTTAATTTGGTAGATTAGTTAAAAGACGTAGTAAAAGAAGATTTATAATATAACAACTTGTAATTGTTAAAACAAATTGAAATTTTCATTTCAGGATGATTTATTTTCAGCACCAAGCTTTAAGTTTCTCTCATCAGATTAACTGAACAATTTTAATTTGTTCTAATTTAATTAATTTAAAAAATACATTATAGAACACTTAAATTTTTAAAGGAAGAATTAACTATGAGTCTTACTAGTCCAAGAAAACTATTTTCCCTTTAAATTCCTCTTTCAGAGTTTTACCTACTTACATACAATATGGCAATACAATGTACACTTATAATCATATTCTTTTTACGTTTGACATTATATGTTAAACATTCCTTCATGTTTGTTAGTTTTTACAATTACCATTGGGGGAATTCTTTTCCAAACTAGCATGTACTTCATGTTAGGAATGAAATTTGCTGTGCTATATCCTTCACTACCTTTTCACAACATGCAGATGACTGATTATTAGCTATATACAGGCAATAGCTTGCATGGTTAAGAGTCTGGGCTTTGGAATCAAACTGATTTGGCTTGGAGTCCAGGCTCTGCCATTTGGCCCCTGTGTAACTTTGGGCACTTTGTTTAACCTTTCTTCTATTGTGTCATCTATAATCTAGAGGGAGGAAATGGTATTTAAGTCACAGAAAAATTCCAATAAGGAGTAAAACAATGCATATACAGCACTTGAACACAGATACTGATATAGTATTTAATAAACTGTAGTTATCATGAGATAATTAACATCTGTTCTGCTTAAGCCCTATCACCCTGCAATTCCCACAAAGTATTTTGCAATTAAAAAACAAAAATTGAGGGGGAGGGAAGACCCAAATTAAACCCCACCCTCTTCATAAGCCAGTCCCAGCCACATTAGCCCTCGACATTACACACCTGCCTTCTTCCTGCCCACCATTAGCCCAGTCTCTACTATTTTGTGTTATCAATTAGCTTCATCTGAATAGGTCATATCTTCACAGAAAAACTGTGAGCTCCCCAAAGTCAGGACACTATTGTGCCCTCTATGGCTCAATACAGAAAAATGTCATCACTGTTAGTCTATTACATCTCAAAGTGATGTCTTCTTTGTCTAGTTTCCCATGTTGTTCTGACTGTTGGCATTGCTTCCAACTTAGCTTAACCTCCTTAGACTATCTAACTGACTTCTATAGCTTTGTCTCATCTTCTTTGGCCTGCCGTTGCACATCTTCTAAATTAATGTTAAAAACATTTGTAGTTTAAAAGAAGAGATTGTGGTGGATGAATCTGTAGCTTTGAATGGAGGATAGAGTATTTCAAACACTAAGTGGATAAATACATTTAAAACCTCTGGTTAAACTCATTTTTCATTGTTTTTACTTACTGTTACAAATCCTTTGCTGAAGAAATCTTAAACACAAACATATTTGAAACAAAAGGCTTTTTAAACATGTGCAAGCATTATCCAAACCTATGCAAAAAGCCTTAGCCCCAGAATCAGCCAATTTCTCTAAGTTTGGCAGGCTTCACAACTGATTTTTATGATAGGGCCCAATGGAATCACAAACGTTGTTGTATTTGACAGGTTTATCACTCAAGTCCCACGCAAATCAACCTCTACTGACACAAAGATTAAAAGAAACCCATGTTGACGACCACAGGAAAGTTAAATGAAATTCAGGCATATCAGCTCCTCTGTGCATTCCTATCTGCAACCTGGAAGTGCCATCTGTCATATGTCAAACTTAAAGTTGGTAATGGTTTCAGCTAGCCACATTTTATTATGCTGTTGCCAAATCAAACATTATTACTTTGTAACTTCCTGGGTCCTTAACATACCACAGCTCACAATACAGAAATATTTAGCTGACCACTATTCAGGGAATAGGGGCATAGAATATAAAATCATAAGTGTTGAATGGGGCTAATATGAAATCTCAGCATCATTTTAAACCTAATTACACTTATGAGTTATAGATGGTTTCTAAACCAGTGAAAACTTTATTTGTGGTATTTAGAGCTTGCTTACGACAAAAAATAGTATCTGATTAAAATTGAATTTTTAAAGCTCAACCTCATAAGTTTATGTTATGGTAAGCCACAGACCAAAGAAATTCACTGAAATTAGCGTACTCATGCTTTTTAAAGTAGAGCATAGGAGATACCCAAGGAGGGTGTTATGAGGGAGGGATGTGTCATGCTGACTACACCATACTCATTAGCCTCCATTGCTAGGGAGACATTTCTTTACTGGAAATAGTAAAAAGATATGATCAATGGATGAGAGCAATTGTAAACAGAAGAGAGGCTGATCATAAAAGAAAAATAAAATAGATTGTTTCTTTAAAAAGTAGGGCCTTTCTTTAGACTCTTAAGAACCAGTAAAATCAAGTTGTTTGGAGGAGTGCCTACTTAGAATTCTTTTCTGCCTTTTGAACCTTACCTTTGCTTCCAACTTAAACCAGGAACACCTCTTCTGTAAATATTTTTCTGACACTCTTCATCGCAATGAATCCCATCAAATCTTAGCCCTCCCATTATTTCTGTACTTACCATAGTCTCTTGAGTGAGGTCTATTTCCCCTGTTAAATTCCCAACTTCCTTAGGGCAAACAACAAGACCTGATTTTATTTTTTTTTTAGTCGGGATCTCACTCTGTTGCCTAGGCTGGAGTGCAGTGCAGTGTCAGTATCATGGCATACCAGAGACTCAAACTCCTGGGCTCAGACGATCCTTCTGCCTCAGCCTCCCTAGAATTTGGGACTACAGGCCCACACCCCCATGCCTGGCTTTAACTTTTTGTAGAGACAAAGTTTCATTGTGTTGTCCAAGCTGGGTCTTGAACTCCTAGGCTCAAGCAATCTTCCCACCTCGGACTCCCAAAGTGCTGGGATTACAAACCTGAGCCACCAGGCCCAGCCAAGACCTGATATCTTTAAATGTCCCACCACTGTGCCTAGCATGTAATACGGAGATGCCAGAATTTAGTTTACTTCTCCTCTTACTGGTTTCTCCCAGCCACTGTCCACCAGATGGCAGCAGTGCTACCTTCAGCAGAGGAGGAGGACTTGAGCAGCCCTCCTCCGGCCTCTGCTTATTATAAAAGCACAACTGCATTTCCCTCATTTTTCTCCTCCCTCTACACCTGAGTCATCAACTCCTGAACATTAATTCACAGCTATGTGCATGCTAACAATTTATGAGTCTCTCCAGTTTGCAATACTCTGTAATTTTCTGAAAAATAGAAGTGGACATTTTGAAATTTAATAATCCCCATTTCCCCTCTTCACACAAACACATGCATTTTGAAACTCATGGCATAATTGCTGTTAACATAATGGATCACACATATGTGATAAGTAAAGCTTGGTCTTGGATGGGGAGGAATATTCTCCATTCCTGAGGAAGATTAACTAGAAAGAAACCCTTGGCTTTTCTTTCTACCCTCACTTACCCAAGAGACAAGAATCAATTGGTTTGATTTGTGGATGTCACTAAGGAAGTTCACCTCAGCCTTTTCCTCTTTCTCTCTCTTTCTAGAGTCATTTATTCAAGGGCCTCGGCCTTCAGGTCTGCCCTGTACCACATGGTAGATATCCTAACCTGTGAGGGAGGGTGTGCAGTTATCATACAGTGGCTTAACCAAGAGGAGTACTTGTAACTAATAGAGGTGAAGTGTTAGGAAGCCAACTGTAGTTGCAAAACTAAGTCGAATGTTTCAGACCAGATTCTGATTAGTAATAAAGCTAGCATTTTGCCCTCCATATATCTGAATCTTTAGTCTCTCTATATAAAGTAGAGGAGGGTGTTTTATATGGGGTCCCACAAAATCCCAACAAATGATATACAAAACTGCCTTGTATTTTAAAAGCTCAATTAAAAGAAAATAAATTTACTTTCTTTTTTTCATACTTGATAGCCAACATTTAAACTAATATGCTTTAAGATTTTTTTCAGTCATCAACTGCTTCATCAAATGTTAATATTAAATAACGTTAAAAAACAAGTCCTGGAGACCTAACAAGGCTCTGGAAGGGGATGCAGACAGAGCCCAGAGATCCAATCTCTGTGAATGACAGATCAACTACTGGGGTTGGATTGTTGTCCAGAGGAAATATCCTGAGAGCACAAATTTCAGAGGGACCCGATGAGTGCTGAGTTTCAGGTGCCCCACCGCCTACCCTGATCCAGCCATGGGACAAAGGGTGTGGCCAGAAAAGGACGAGGAAGAACTCCAAAGACATCAGTGGCTGACACAAACTCCCTTCTTCCCAGAAATCCTTTGAACATCAGACCCACAAAGCTGGGCCACGACTGAGAGGGACAAACCCAGACGGAACCTGGACATCAGTCGCAATAGGAGAACCCCATTCCAGGATAGGCCTGGCTGGGACAATCTCATGAGACTACATACCGGGGGAAGAGACTATCCTGTACACCCCCAACAGAGATCTCCCTGACCATTGGAGAGTAGGAGGGGAGGACCGCAGCCCCACCCACCTCCACTGCCCCTCTCCTTCCCTGCTCTGGATACTGAGGAGAGAGTGAAAGAGGTGGCTCTGCAGGAGAGTCCTGATTAGAGGAACAATTACAGAACCTGCCACAAAAGGACAGGTTTTTTGGTTTTGGTTTTGGGTTTTTTTGGCTTTGTTTTTTGTTCTGATCTGGTTTTTTTTAATTTTCAATTATTTTTTAATTTTAAATATTTTCTGACTGTTAGTTCATCTATTTTTTAAATATTTTTCCTTTGTTCATGAATGTGTATGTGAGTCTTTGACCTGCATCCCCTCCCAAATTTTTTTTCTTTCTCCATTTCTTTCTTCTTTTATTTGTCATTCTCTGTTTATGTGTGTATGTGAATGATTGAGTGTTCATCTTTTGATTTTGTTGTTCATTTTTGCTCTTTTGTTCTTCTGGGATTTTTTTACATTCACTTTTTTATAATTTAAGGGGTGTGTCAATATATGTGTGAGGGTTCCATCTGAATCCCCCCCCCTTTTTTTTTTCTTTTTTCTTATTCTCCCTCCTTTGGTCTTTTCTTCTTTCTTCTCTATTCACTTAGTACTAGGCATGTGTGTGTGTTTAATTTTCTTGGGGTTTTTCTGTTGTGGTGGTTTGTTTTGTCTTGCTTTGTTCTTATTGCAGATTGTTTTGTAGTGTGGGTTGGTTTCTGCTTTGCATCATCATATAGAGTGGTGGTGGAGAGTAGATCTCAGGGAAAACATACCACAATAAGTGAACATTTTAATTTGCAAGTAGCATCTGACTCCTAGCACCCCATCCCCCACTTAACTTGAATTTCAAAAACTGCAAGACACAGCAAAGCTTCCCATTCACCATCCTATTTCAGAGCCCAGATCAGGGAAGAATAGAGGACTGAGCAAACATCAGAAGGGAAAGCCTCTCCCACTGACATTGAATAACAGAACTAAAGCAAGAAAAAAAAAAACGAGATCTGTCACAATGAGGAAAAGTCAAAGGAAGACCTCGGGCAATTCCAAGTTTACCAAAGACAAAACTCCTGAGAAATCAGACCTTGGTGCCCAAACAATGGAAGTCACCAACAACTGGCCCCAGAATACGACAGGGATCAGGGAATGATAGGAAAGAGTAAATAAGGATCAAGAAAGACAAGATGCAATACTGAAAGAACTTGTAACAGAGATTCTGACAATAAAAAAATTTCTTCCAGGAAATAAATAAGAAGATGACAAGCATGGAAAGCAGAATTGATCTAGCTGAAGAAAGAATCTCAGAACTT
>CAUYQG010209351.1:0-12684 GCA_963574415.1 Tarsius wallacei
GGAATGACCTTCAGCATATTGGTTATTCCTGGGGAAGGGGAGAACGGAGGGGGATGGTGGTTGGGGGACCTCAACTTGATGACTTATTTTTTTGTTTATAGTCTTTTTATTTTTTATATATTATTGTTATTATTATTTTGAATTGGAGTCTCACTGTCACCCAGGCTGGAGTGGAGTGCAGTGGCATGCTCATGGCCACTGCACCCTCGACCTGCTGGGCTCAGGCGATCCTTCCACCTCAGCCTTCCAAGTAGCTGGAACTACAGGTGTGTACCACCACGCCCAGCTAATTTTTTGATTTATTGTAGAGACAAGGTGTCGCCAAGTTGCTCAGACTGGTCTCGAACCCTGGGGTCAGGCAATCCTCTCATCTCAGCCTTCCAACTTGCTGGGATTAAAGGTGTGAACCACCGCACCCAGCTTTTATATATTATTTAATACCTTATTTTATTTTAAAGGTGTGGGGTGCAAGTCAGGATTAGGTACATAAGTCACCTATGTGCAGGCGAAGCTTGTCCTCCAACTGGTCCTCACTTCCCCGTTTAGGATCGGGTATCCTTTATGTTGCTCCCCTTCCTCTCTCCCCTGGCAGTGTCCTATGACTGCTGATTCCTTCCTTGGGTTGTTGTGAGTAATGTTTAGGTCCCACTTATGAGTGAGAACATGTGGTATTCGGCTATTTGTTTCTGTGATAGATCACTAAGAATGATTGTCTCTAATTCCATCCAATTCTCTGAGAAATCCATGATTTTGTCCTTCTTTATGGCTGCATATTATTCCATCATGTATACACACCACATTTTCTTTATCCAGTCAACTATCAACGGGCAATAGGTTTGGTTCCATGTTTTCGCTATTGTGAAGAGTGTGGCAATGAATATGTATGTGCAGGTGTCTTTTTTGTAGAAGGATCTGTGTTCCTCTGGGTATAT
This sequence comes from Tarsius wallacei, assembly GCA_963574415.1. Classification (NCBI taxonomy): domain Eukaryota; kingdom Metazoa; phylum Chordata; class Mammalia; order Primates; family Tarsiidae; genus Tarsius; species Tarsius wallacei. Next base: position 933 of record CAUYQG010209351.1, read on the forward strand.
TCCCAGGAGGGGGATTGCTAGATCATGTAGAAGGCCAATTTCTAGTTCCCTCTATGGAAACTCACCATACTATTTTCCATGGAGGTTGGACTAGCTTGTCCTCCTACCAACAGAGTAGAAGCATCTCCTTTGATGGCCTATCTCTTAAATAAGATAAGGGGCACACATGGAAGGTGGTGAGGATTTGACAGATTTGAGATGGTTCTTTGATGTTCAGTGTGCCGTTCTTTCTATTGCTGTATGATGGTAGTATTTTATAACACAAATAAAAAGCCATTACCAACAAGATTATGAGGTAGGATCAGTTTCCATTGGCCTGTGGGCAGGTGGCTGCTGCAATGCTGAGTTCATTCTTGAACTTTGTGCCACCGGAAACTTTGTGCCCTTCCCGCCTCATCTCCACCCATTCTCAGGCTGGACCCCCTTTTCCTTTGCTAAATTCACCAGGAGGGCAAGACTGGAACACTGGTTTGTGGTTTTTTTCGCTCTCTGAATCTGCCTCTCTACCGCTTCTGCTTCTTTCAGAGGCACCAGGTACCAGCTGGTCTTGTGCTTGAACTTGAGACACCATTACAGATAGCTCCAAAGCCTCGGTTATCACACTCTTCGTTAACGTGCAATGTCAACCTGCTCCCTTCTCAGCCAGCTTCTGCACACCTGCCTTGACAGCACATGGTGTCTTTCCTCAGAGTGAGTCCCTGCAGTGCCCTCGAACTGACCTCCATTCAATGCACATAACCCAGAGAAGATTTATGACTCTACTGGAAAGCCCAAGGCTTTGGAGGAAGGAATTGCATATGGGTGCTTCCGTAAAGAGGCAACTGAATCTGACAAGACAGTCAGCAGTTCTAAGGATGTTGCTTAAACCCACATTAGTGTTTTCCATAGACCAGGCATATCCAATCTACAGTCTGTAGGCTGCATGTGGCCGAGGACAGCTGGTAATGCGGCCCCACAACATCTTTTAACATCATGTATTTTTCAGTGTTTATTTTCTTCATGACCGCATGTGGAGTTCCATTTTTGAAGTTTACAATCACACCTTATTCATGGCATCGCTTTTTGGCAGCACATGCATTTGTGAGAGAAACTATTTTCAATTATGAAGCACACGAAGAGCAGAGTTCAAACAAACATTTCTGACAAGCACCTTGAGAACTCACTAAGAATTGTGACCACTTACGTCAAACTAGACATTGATGGATTAGTTTTCAAAAACAAGGTCAAATTTCCCACAGTTTTATATTCTCATTTTTCTAAACTTTATAATAAAATATAAAAATAAAAGAAGTCTTTTTATGTATATACACTAACTATATTATGTAAGCATAACTTAGCGGTGTTTCCAACCGAATGAAAATTGATCAACTGAATTTCATTTCTTTCTTTTTTTTTTTTGAGTTGGAGTCTCACTCTGTCACCCAGACTGGAGTGCAGTGGCCGCTTCCAGCCACTGCAGCCTCGACCGGCTGGGCTCCAGCAATCCTTCTGCCTCACCCTTCCAAGTAGCTGGAACTACAGGTGCACACTACCACGCCCGGATAATTTTTGATTTATTGTAGAGATGAGGTCTCGCCGAGTTGCCCAGGTGGGTCTCAAACCCGCAGGCTCAGGCAGTCCACTCACCTCAGCCTCCCAAAGCACTGAGATTATAGGCTGAGCCACTGAGCCTGGCTGGATTTCATTTCTTGAACTGTTATAATTTAGGGACTCAGGCTTGTGGATGATTAGAAATTGACACAAAACGGGAGAGTTTGAGGCTAGAAGTGGCAAATCTGAGGAACTGACATGTATATTTGGGAACTCAAACCCTTCTCCCAACTTCTGGGGAGAAGTGAGTTGTGTGTGTGTGTGTGTGTGTGTGTGTGTTGGGGAGGCAACATGGTCTAGTTGACCAACTTGGGCTCTACAGTTAGTCAGACCTACTTTTTTTTTTTGGGTCAAAGTCTCACTCTGTCATGCAGGCTGGAGTGCAGTGGCATGATCATGGCTACCACATTCTCAACCTGCTGGGCTCAGGCAATCCTTCTGCCTTAGCCTTCCAACTATCTGAGCTTAGAGGTAAGCGCCACCATGCCTGGCTAATTTTTTAAATTTATTGTGGAGACTCGGTCTTGCCAAGTTGCCCAGGCTGGTCTCGAACCCCTGGGCTCAGGCAATCCTCTTACCTCTGCCTCTCAAAGTTCTGTGATTACAGGCATGAGCCACCACTCCTGGCTCAGACCTACTTTTGAGTCCAGTTGTGTAAATTGGGGCAATTCATTTTACCTCCCATGGGTTCGATGCTCTCATGTACACGGTGAGGGAATGAGTGCCTTCCACTAAGGAGCTGGGCCAGAATGAGTCAAGATGATACCTGTGTGGCTGCAGGTGCGGTGCAGGGTACCTGGCTCTTTCTCTCCTTTCTCCCCACCCATCACTCTCCACCCCTGCTCTGCACCTTCTACTCACAGATCCTACCAATGCCCAGTGTCCTGCAGCTTTCATTCCCTTCCTCTGTCACATCCAACTTTGCTCTTAGGAAAGTTTAAATTTCCTAAGAAGTAGGTGGGAGGGGTCACAGAGGAGTGAAATGGGAGGCTGGTGGGAAATCAATGTGGAAAGTGGGTGGAAAGAAGACTGTCGGGTGATTTCACAGTTATGGTGCATTTCTGCTTGATGTAACCATGTCCAGCTTTTTTTAAAGGTCCATCCCTAGCTGAAATAAAAGGCTCTCCTGCTCCACTTTCGGGAGTGGCGGGAGCTTGGGTAGAGAGGAGGTGGTTGGGGGCAGAGGGCCTTCTCAGCTCTGGAATCACATGGCAGAGTTGTTTCTCTCCATCTACACCCACAGCCAAGCAAATCAGAAAAGAAAACCCTACTCAGGCTTTGTTTCGTGACTTGGGAGATAGCTGAGGGGATGTGACACTTCATTGTTCTTTTACTGAGGCAAAGGAAGCCATTATCGAATTCACTGCTGTATCATGATGGAAAATAGGTCCTGTTACTAGAGTCACTGGCTGTTTGGCCAAGAACACATCACTCAAATTTACTGAGATCCAGTCTTCTCATCTGTAACAGGCAGGAAATCATTCTGTCCTGGCCGTATCCTTAGAGGGCTGGAGGTAGAGTGTATTAGATAAGAAGTTTGAGGGGAAAGCATTTTATAAACTATAACGTGTTGTACAAACCTCCAACATTAGACATCCTTGCTAACATGCTGGGCAGATTCTGCCCCAGGTAAGAGGAATGTGAATTGGTTGCTGTTTCCAGCAGGACATGAAGCAATGTCCTTAACTAGTTAATGTCGTGTTCGGTACATTCTGCTTCTCTTTTATCATGTCAACAAAGCAATTATTTTGTACACCATTTCCCTGAAGGCTGGAAGATTGGCTAGAGATGCTGATAGGAAGCAAGATTTAATCACCAGCTTTCAGCTGAAAAGATGAGGTGACTCAATACCAGAGTAGCCAGGACTGGGGTGGTGTCATAGAAAACTGTACCACTGGGAAAATTTATGTGTTGATTTGTTCCTTCACTTTCTCACAAGCTAATTTTAAAACCGAGAAATGATGGGAATCATGACTCAGACGAATATTAGTTTTCATTTTCAGGCTGTTCTCACAGAAAACCTCCTTGTTTATGTTCTTGAGTTTGTGTTGCTTTATATACTGAATCTAGTCAGTTGCTAGTGAAAGAAAGTCAACTCAAGTGAATTAACAAAAAAAGACTTATTTGTCTCACTTAACTGAAAAGGTCAGAGGCTCTAGGTGTGACCTCTGTGTCTCTTCTCAATTCTGCTTTGTGTGTGTGTGTGCTGATTCCAGTCTCAGCCCGATGCTCCTCTGTGGCCTCAAGATGACTTCCGACTGCTCCCACTAGCCCCCTGCCCTCTCTTCCCACCAATTTCCACAAGATTCCCGTAACTGAGTCTTCTGCCGGCACTAAGGAGCTTTATCTGCAGGACGTCATATAAATATAACCTTTCAGAAGATAACATGGGCATTGGTGGTCATGTTACTAATGTGTATGAGCATTAATGTATGGCATGGCAGGTGGGTTGGGTAGGTGGTATCACTGCTTCCTTTCAGGATGCTGGGTAGAAGAAGAAATAATTAGCAATGATTTAGGTTGTTTTCTGAAAAACCAGGTATATTAGTTTCCTGTGACTTCTGTAATAAATTATCACAAGCTGGATAGCTTAAAACAACAGAAATGTATTCGTTCATAGTTCTGGAGACCAGAAGTCTGAAATCAAGGTGTCATCACGGCCGTGAACCTTCTAGAGGCTTTAGAAGATATTCCATTCATTGCCTCTTCTGGCTTCTGGTTGCTGTTGGCGTTCTTGGGCTTATGGTTGCATCACTCCGATCTCTGCTTCCATGGTTCCATGGCTTCCTCCTATTCGCTGAAGTCCTCTTCTGTCTGTCTCAAACTCCCTTTTGTTTATAAAGACACTCATCATTGAGTTTAAGGCCCATCTGATGATCCAAGATATCTCATCTCAAGACTCTTAACTTAATCACATCTGCAAATAAGGTTTGCAGGTTCTGAGGGACATACCTTTTTGGGAGTCACCATTCAATCTTGTATACTAGGATACGTATAAATGTTCTCTTAAAATTCTTTCTAGGTCTTGAATATTTTCCTCTGGTTGCTTAAGCCCTAACTTACAGTCATGTTTTCAGAGCCACATATTTCAGCAGACCCATAAGAGATGTAAGCTCTACTTTGAACCCTTAAAGGGAGTGTGGGTGGTGCTTGAAGACAGTGATAGGAACTGATTTGTACCTGTGATCACTGAAGCGAGGAAACAGGTATCCCAGGGCAGATGGGGAGTGAACTCCAGATAGTGCAACCCACTCCAAAGACCAGCAGTTGCTTTAGATATTTCTTCACAGATCCTGCCTTGCCAGAGGGCTGACTGACAATAAGAAACCACGTGATAATCTTTTCAGGGAAACTTCGATTTCTGCAAAAGCACATAAAGTTCATATAAACTTGCCATCTGATAAGTGTTTACATAGAGAGTTACAAGTTCCATTTATAATAAATTTTATTTTTTCCCATCCCAGGTGGATACCATTTAAAAAAAAATTTAGATTCGGGGTATACATGCATGTTTGTTACACGTGGACATATTGTGTGGTGGTGGGGATTGGGTCTTGGGTAGACACCATTTTTGGAGAGTTGCTAATTTCACAGGATGAAAGAGAATTCATGAACTCTGTGTTTATGCGGGCATATTGCCCTATTGTGGTGAAATAAGTCACCTGTGTTTTATTTTAATGTAGCCACTAGTGCTGGCCTCAACTGCACCCCGATCATGGCTACCATCATCACTGCTGCTTCACCCAGCACCCAGTGGTCTGTGGTAACTGGCAAGAGCATCTGGAAAGTTGCAGGGGCTCCTTGAAAATGGAAGTGTCAAGTGATATTATTCTGTGACTTGAAAGGAGATGTGAAAATAAGGCATGGCTGGTCTCGATCGCTCATACACTCTCCATCTTTGGGAATCAGGCCTTGGGTAATAGCGAGTTGAAAATTTCACACTTGTCTGAAGCCTTTGGGTAAGCCAGGTCCTATGCCCAGAGGTTTGCACAATCATTGATGCAGTTAGTGTAGAAAGGTAAGTAAGGATTTAGGTTTCCCTCAGTTGCATTGGGTCATCTGTAATGTGCTCCCAGAAGAGCCTCAGGGTCATCTTCACTCTTCCTATCATCTTGTATTCAAGTTTTCAAGCCAGCCAGTGCTTCTGTCTTCTTATATGGACAAAAGTCTGATAATCTATCTCTCCACTGGTCTCTGCCTTCATTATTCATGCCACTGACAGGATTATCTTCTAAAACCCTGGACACAAGTTGTTCCTCAGCCAATAACCCCTTCCTACTGGCTTCAATGCCAGCCACTGAATTAAGTCCCAACTCTTCAGCCTAGCTCTGAAGACCCTCCCAGGCTTGGGACTTACCTACTCCTTAAAAAATATCTTTTCCTTTTTCTTCTTAATGAACCCTCAACTCTTCCATATCTTCAGGTTCTTTCTGCTTCTTTGAATGACCTTCCCTGAACTGTATTTTCAGCTTCCATATTAGTCAAGTGAGGATAACACTCTTACTTCTCCCAGACACAGTGGCTGATTAAATAAAATATGTTATGGAAAGGGTTTAAGACAATGCCTGATCATTTATGTGATCACAGAATGACCATGGGCCCTCCTTCTTTGGGAATTAATTGTTATCTCTCCTTCATGGCTTAGTGTGAGAGCTGCTTCTTTTCTGATGCTGTCCCTTCTCGGCTTTGAGAGATATTTTTTTTTTTTGAGTTGGAGTCTCACTCTGTCACCCAGACTGGAGTGCAGTGGCCGCTCCCGGCCACCGCAGCCTCGACCCTCTGGGCTCCGGCGATCCTTCCGCCTCAGCCTTCCGAGTAGCCGGAATTATAGGCCTGCGCTACCACACCCGGCTGATTTTTTTATTTATTGTAGAGATGAGGTCTCGCCAAGTTGCCCAGGCGGGTCTCAAACCCGTGGGCTCAGGCAATCCACTCACCTCAGCCTCCCAAGGCGAGAGATGTTTTTTTCCCACCAAAATCCCAAAGCACTTTGTCTCCATGTCATAATTTGGTGTTATGTACAAATTATTATGTGCTTGGATTTGGCATCAAATCCAATTTTATGTGATTCTCTGATTTGCTAAGTTTCAGGCCCTCTATGTCATATCTTTTAAAATTTTCTTTTTAATAAGTCTTGAACTGTAACTTTCTCTGTGGCAAGAGCTCTCTGAGCAGCTGCTCAGCTGGCTAAGTCACCTCTAGGTCACTTCTTCCACATCACAGAGCATGGCTGCAACTATGCAGTGTGGCTGTTGTGACCACCATTGTGCTGTGGATGTAAGAATCACAGTGGGTCCATCATTCAGCCAATACAGAGTCTTGGTCCCATGGCCAACGAGAGACAAGATGGAAGCACAGCCTAGTTTCCTTGGGGATGAGTTATCTCAACTAGGCTGCAGAGATCCTTAATACAGTAACCAAAGATTTAGACCAGAAAGGTTAGAGACTCTAAGCTTCCACCAGGGTCTGTCCTGCAAAGGTGACCCTAGAGACAGTGGGTCCATGGAGTTTGGGTTTGGAGTTGGCCAATACCAGGTTCACAGGTCTCTGTCCCTGACTGAGATAAAGTCCATATTCAGGGGGTGATATCTGCTTCTGGGTGGCTGCCCAGAGGGGTCAGGTAACAACAATTTGGGTGAACTCAGATCGAGGAGAGGCAGGAGACAGGAACACGCCTGCAGATAAATCATTCTCTTTCCCTCACCCTACGGTTCCAGTTTACATGCAGCATCTGGAAACTGTCCATGAGAATGGGTAGAGTGTATTTGATGCTGAAGATGTGACAAACTGGTTAAGAATCCACCTTCTATTTGCTATGTTTTATTGCTCTTCTATCCTTTTCTTCCACTCTGGCTTCCACAGAGTTGCACTCTGCAAGAAAACAGGGTGCCAGCTTTGCTTACGTTTTTCTTCCTAGGGAACCATGACGAGAACATTTTCTTTCTTTCTTTCTTTCTTTTGAGTTGGAGTCTCACTCTGTCACCCAGGCTGGAGTACAGTGGCACACTCACAACCACCCCACCCCAGTGTTGACTTGCTAGTCTCCGGTGAATCCTTCTGCCTCAGCCTTCTAAGTAGCTGGAACTACAGGCATGTGCCACCACGCCTGGCTAATTTTTTATTTTATTTTATTTATCGTAGAGACAAGGTCTCGCCAGGTTGCTTGGGCTGGTCTAGGACCCGCGGACTCAGGCAATCCACTCACCTCAGCCTCCCAAAGTGCTGGGATTACAAGCTGAGGCACCGAGCCCCGCTGACGAGAACATTTTCATCTGTTGTTTTCCTTTCTCTCCCCTCGCCCCTCTCTTCCCTCCCCTTCTCATTCCTCTTCTCTTCTCCTTTGCCCTTCTTTGTTTTTCTTTCCTCTATCCTTTATTTTGTTCCAAACTAGATCATAATGGATAGATTTTTATGGGTAGGGCTCCCAACATGTCTTCATTTTGGGGGATAATGCCCTAAGGAATCATGGGGCAGTAGCCTTCTGAGTGTGATTCAGGTTGCTGAGCTTGATCAAATAAATGTGGAAGTACCATAACTTCAAGTAATCCCTTGGTATGGAAATTCACATTTACCTGAAAGATTAACTGGGAGAGTAATAATTTTCTTTATAAGAGAGTTTCCCATAAGCTTCTATCACATATAAACAATTGTTTGATTAATACATTTTCAGCTGACAATGAACTTTGCAGTTGTAGTCCCAGTGTTACTACCGTGAGGAGGCTGTTCATTGCTGAGAACTGTTGGGCACAAGAGAAGACATGTATCCATGGGGAAAGTAGTAGTTACTTCTCTGGTGGGAGACACTCTAAAAATCTAAAAACTCTAAAAATCCTCCTTGTCAGCACTGGGGTGCCTCACAAATGCCTAACATGGCTACAGAGCCATTTGTGTGTGTGTGTGTGTGTGTGTGTGTGTGTTTGTGGTGGGTAGGTGGGGTGGTAGGTAGATTATTGGCCCCCAAATGTCCACATTCTAATCCCTAAAACCTGTGAATATGTTACCTTACATGGCAAAAGGGACTTTGCTAATGTGATTAAGTTAAGGATCTCGAGGCGGGAAGATTATCTTGGATTTTTCTGGTTGTCTGTAATCACAGGTGTCTTTATGAGAGTGTCTGAGTCAGAGAAAGAGATTTGAATATGGTACTCTGTGACTCTGAAGATGGAGGGAGCGGTTACGAGTCAATGAATGCAGGCCACCTTTAGGAGGTGAGAAAGGCAAGGAAACAGATTCTCCTCTCTAGCCTCCAGAATGGACATAGCCCTCCTGACACCTTGAGTTTGGCTCAGTGAGACTTTAGACCTACAGAGCTATATGACAATAAATCTATGTCATTTTAAGCCACTGGTTTGTGCCGATTTGGTGGAGTAGCAATAGAAAACTGATATAATGAAGGAGGGAGTATGTTAAAATATTAACTTTTGAGTTACTTGCAGTTAATTAACTAATATAGTATTCATTGAGCTTCTCCTCTGTGTCAGGCACATTGGTTAATAACACACACACGGTCCCTTTCTCTTTGGAGTTTGCAGTCTGGGGAAGCAATTGTGCTAGCAAGTTTTACAGTCCATAGTTTTAACAAATCACATGTTTTACTTGTTAGTTAAGGTCTTTTGGTTAGGATATTTCTTTTCCCCCATGTTACTTTTTTTTAGAAGTCATTTCTAATTTAAACTACCAAATATTTTATGTTTATCACATAGAAGGCATGGTAAATGGATGCTAAGGTGATCAAGATTCATCTCAAGAGGCTTCCAATCTATTCATAAAATTATAAAGAGTCTGAAATAGACAACTGACTATACAGTGGTATTTGATGTTTAATAGAATGAGATTTGGCCAGAAGCAGGACCCAGGACTTCCGGCCAGCCTCTGTCCTAGATAGATGCTGTGTATGGGACCCTGTACACAAGAAATCTTTATTGTGGACCTAGTTTCTCTGGAGACTTCAACCCTTCTGCTAATCTGAATCATGCCTAGCTTCAATGGCTCCCTGTGCCCCTTTAAATTTAGACTGAGACCAGAGGCAGACCAAGGTTGTACCGAATGCTGGTCTTGACCTGATACATTTTACTTATAGCCCACCTCACACACAAGAGAAGGAAATCCTCTTAAATCTGTTAAAAACTGGACTATTCACCTCATTTTTATTCCTCCAGCTAAGCATCTCCCTCCTGTGTACTGTGTCTCAGTTCTTTATTACATCTTTGGACCTTGCCGGAATGGCATTAAAAAAAAGTGGTCTTTGGCTGGGCCCTGTGGCTCACTCTTGTAATCCCAGCATTTTGGGAGGCCGAGGAGGGTTGATTGTTTGAGCCCAGGAGTTTGAGACCAACCTGAGCAACATAGCAAAACCGTGTCTCTACATAAAATCAAAACAATTAGCTAGGCATGGTGGTGCCCACCTGCAGTCCCAGCTACTCAGGAGGCTGAGGTGGAAGGATTGCCTGAGCCTGGGAGGTCGAGGCTGCCGTGACCATGATTGTCATGATCGTGCCCCTGCATTTCAGCCTAGGTGACAGAGTGAGACACCCCAGCCCCAAAAAGTGGATCTAAACAGGAGGAAGGGAGCCTCGGAATTTCCCTAGCTGTCTGAGTGTGTGGCCAGCTATGCTAAGAGTCTCAAGAGACTCATGCTATTTCAGGGAATTCCTGGATCCCAGGGGAGAACACATCACAAAGTCAGTGGGTCACAGAACCTTTAATGGAGGAAGGGAATGATCTGTGCCTCAAAGGACGGGGAGGATTTAACCCAGCAGAGGGAGGGAGTATTTTCAATATAGGGACCTGGGGTGGACAAAGTAAAAAAGTGGGCATCTGTAGTTTCAGGTGTAGACCCTAAACTATTTTGAACTGACTTTGCAAATGCAATCTAATCATCTGATTTGAGGTCTTTTCAAAATATGACTGGTATTCACAGGCTAGTGCTATAGCTGAAGTTCTTACATGGAGTAAAATTGACTATACTGAGAAATCTGGGAAATTTAGGACATAGCTATGCTCTTAATCCTTTTAAATTGAGAGCCCCTGAGGAAACACAGCTGTCTCCAGCCCTTTATTCACCTGAAGATTAAATGAGACAGGTATTAATTGACCATTTCTCTTGTCCTTGGTTAAAAAACCTATTTCATAGAGGAGCATAATGAACCATCTGCAAAGTGGCATGGATTGCAGTAGTCTACCGTGACTGCACTGTGCGTGTGCAAAGACAAAACCCAGCAGCACAAGATAACACAGACAGGCTCTGCAGGATGACACACACTCAGTGACAACATGAGCATACCCTGGGTATGGCTCCAAGCAGGGGACTGGGGCCCGGGGATGGGTGCTGGGGGTGGCCAACCTGGGATGCCCCCATCCCCTCAGGCTCCATGCCTGGGCATGCAGGTCGTGCTGAGGCCGCGGGCGAAGTGTCCTCGGCACCTGCTGACCACATCTTGCAGCTATGCATTCTGAGTGTTCTTGCACATCCTTTCCTTGAGGCAGTTGGTCCCTGGGCTGGTTCAGACCAGATCAGGCTGTCTGGATCGATGCCCATAACCTGTTTACCATTAGTGCACCTTTGGTTCATTATAATACTAAAAAATCCCACCCTTGGAGATAAATTGCAGCCATTTGTGTACATGCAACGTATGTATAAGAGCCTTCTCACTCTACGCCTGCGCACTAGAAACCCTACTGTTTTCATGCTTAACCCTGCGCGCTGCCATATGGAAAATGCTGTGTAACCTGTATGCCTTTTACAATTGGGAGCAGTTTTTTCCTGTCCAGTCGGCAGCTCCTGGACCACCTTCCCTCTACGTAAATTCCTGAATAAAGCTCTCGTCAGTTGTCTGCAGATCATTTCTTCACCCTTTTGGACACAGTGTCTTCTCTTTTGGGGTCTTTGGGGTGTCTGACAGTACAGGTTTCAATCCTAGGAGTTTAATATTTGAGTAATTGCGGTAAAACCTGCTGCTCATAGTGAGAAAGTATACACCTTTTTAAAAAAAATTGCAATTTTTACAAATTTGAATTAAACCCCAATAAATCTGTCTACACTGGGTATAGAAGAATATGGGATGGAAGAACATAAATTGTCATGGTCTAAGGTATAACATTCAGTAACTGGTTAATTAAGAATTGATACCCCAGGCTGGCCTTGGCATCCTGGTCCTCTGTG
>CAUYQG010209353.1:0-43549 GCA_963574415.1 Tarsius wallacei
TCTTTGAGAAACTTAGTTATGTATCTCAAATAACACAAATTTATGCATAGCTAGTCCCAAAGTAAATGACTACATATAAAAATAGAATAAGAGACCTCATCTCTACAATAAATCAAAAAATCAGCTGGGTGTGGTAGCGCGCGCCTGTAGTTCCAGCTACTTGGAAGGCTGAGGCGGAAGGATCGCCAGAGCCCGGCAGATCGAGGCTGTGGTGGCCAAGAGCAGCCACTGCACTCCAGTCTGGGCGACAGAGTGAGACTCCAACTCAAAAAAAAAAAATAGAATAAGAGTCTGTAGCATTGTTACATTTCAAGAAGCATTGCAAGTGTATTGTCCCATATAGAAATACACAAAGACCAATGATGAGTCATGCTCAAAAACTCTTTTCTTGCTAAATTTCAGTGTCTCAAATCCCTAGCTGAGAGTGCCAATGTGTCTGAAACCCAGGGAGAGGTTGCCTCCTTGGCTCTGCCTGTTACAGGTTGTATTTGGTCCAGATTTACTCTGTTGGATTTGGTATCAGAGAATAATATATATATATTTATTTCACATATAATGAGTACAGTAACAAAACTATAAAGTGAAACTGTCTTATGAAACATTATTTCTGAAATTTGATGCCAGGATATATCCAAAACTTGAGCATACATCTCTAAGTTCATATTCCTCTGTTCTTAATTCTAGTCATTCAACATATCTTAACTTGGAACAAAGAACTTCACCACAATCATAGTAGAATTAACTTGTAATGAAATTTGTGCTTACCACATCCTCTGAATGGGCCAGGATTTTATAGAACATGCTTGATTCCATTGGGAAATATGTTTATTTTTGAATTTCTGAGCAGATGCATTTCTGCAGTTAAATAGCAGCTTGCCAAGAAGTTCTGAAATCTAGCCATTTTAATAAGAAAAGCCAAAATAACGGTATAAGTTCTTGACCATCTGTTGGTGCTCTTACAGAGAAGATTAATGCCTTGAGTAGGAGGGACAACTACACTGAATCCTTTTGATATCATCCAATTCTAAGATTCTGTTATTCAAGCCACTCAGATTCATTTATTATTGCATACAACTTATTGCCATTTACTTTGGGACTAGCTATGCATAAATTTGTGTTATTTGAGATACATAACTAAGTTTCTCAAAGATACTTCTCTACCTTAACTAATATCTTTTCTACTTAGTCCCTGGTGTTCCAAATATATTTAAAGGGGATGAGGGGTGGGAGAAGAAATGTTTTCCATGTCACATTATAAACAAGGCCTAAAATAAAAATCTTTTGGTGAGAGAATACACTGTAGTTTTAATTTTCATGAAGGTGAAAATGACTGATACCAGTGCTTATATAGTCAGCAAATTGTGATAGCAAACATTAGATACCCCTGAAGGTGTAAAGAGAGACATCCCACAGGGAAGGGCAGCCATAGAAAATAGAAGTCAGAGAGCAGGGGAAACTTTACTGTTTTCTGTAGAGTTGGCCTGTCTGGTTTATAGGTGGAAAAGTATTACATTTACCCCACAACTTTAGAGTGGATAGGTAACTACCCCAAAGTGCAGAAGAGTACCCAGAAGTGGTTTGGATGCTACCTATTTCTCTCTACAAACCTTGAAATAATTTCATTAGGTAAAAAAAAAAAAGGTAACAAATATTTAAGTTTAGCTTTTAATTACATGCTAGAGGGAATGTAAAGAAATAAAAAAGGTAACAACCTGTTTTAAACACAGAGAACACATAAAAAAAGAGAAAGCTAATTTTAGAAACAAATTTCCATCCTAATGAAGTAAGACCCCAGAAAGGTATTTTTGCATCAAGTTAAAAAAAATGTAAACCTTATCAAATTTATTTTTTGCAACATTTATATGTATTGATCCAAAGTAGGCTATTGTTTAGTCAGAACAAAATTAATAGTAGTAAACACTGAACAATCAGAGGCACAGGGACAAATTGGTTTCTGTTCTTTACAACAGGCTACTTATGACCCTATTAGGAAATGTTGTAAATGTGTTTCTTAGCATTTTGAACAAAATATTTGTACTCCCTACTGAAAATAGCTTAACATGAAGTCCCAGAGGAATTCTGTCTGCCTCATAAAATTGCTTTTAGAGTTTTCAGTTGCTGGCTTCCTCCTTCCAAATGCACAGTGAATATACATTCCAACCCCAAATCCAGATTTTAGAGATATAACACATTTCTCATTCAAATGATGGGCTTTTGCCTTATTTTTTCAGTAAAAGATATTTTGCTACTTTGAAGTTCTTAACCTATTAATCTATAATTTTAAGTGATGAAATATAAATTAATTCCCTACCCTATGATTCCTAATATACTCAATATGACTTCCCTTTTCCTAAGACGTATGTACACTCTCATGCTTCTAGCCATCTGCTTGCCTGAGAGATTGTGTAGTATGATTGCTGAGAATGTGGCCTCAAATTCCAGCCACACCACTTCCCAGCTACCTACCCTTCAGCAACTCATTTACCCTCTACAACAATTCAATTTCCTCGTCTGTAAGCAGAATCATAGTGGCATCCACCAAAAGAGAACTGCTGTGGGTAGTAAGTGAGAGAGTGAATGTAGTTTTGCAGCATAACACCCAGCATATAGAATGCTCTCAAGAACTGTGAGCAATTTTTTTGTTCTTATTACTAATTGATTTTTTCCCCTGGATTTTGTTAACTATATTATATTTTTCTAAAATAAATATTTTCTAGTTTTTACTTAATGAAACATAAATCTTGTGTAAGCAATAACTATTAACCGAATTCCAATTTGTAGTCAAATGCAGGATATACCGAGGGCATTACCTGGTGAATGCAGGGTTTGTAGGTAGCCAATCTAAACAATTTAGAATCTAAAGTGAACAGTAATATTAATTTTTACAATTCCCAAAGTAGAAGTGGTTGTTACAAAGTATAATAGCAAATTTGAGCCTTGAAATCTTTGCATAAATGCGTGATATGGTTCATCGTACACTTAAATTCTCATTTTGATCTGTTAACAATTTACTGAGATAAGCAAACACAAATAAAGTGAACACTGTGGGAAAGTGTGTTTGATATTTAAAACCCCTCTCAAACTAATTCAAATATTTCATTCATTATGTATCAAATTCCAAAAGACCAAGCCAAACAAGATGGAAGAAATAGGAACCATCAATTTTTCTTTTTCTTTTTGAGTCGGAGTCTCACTCTGTCGCCCAGGCCATAATACAATGGCACACTCACAGCTACTGCATCCTCAACCTGCCGGACTCAGGCGATCCTTCCACCTCATCCTTCCAATTAGCTGGAACTACAGGTGCACACCGCCATGACCAACTAACTTTTTATTTGTTGTAGAGACGAGGTCTTACCAAGTTGCCCAGGCTGGTCTCGAACCCCTGGACACAGACAATCCTCTTGCCTTGGCCTCCCAAAGTGCTGGGATTACAGGCTTGAGCCACTGTGCCTGGCCCCATCAATTTTTCAGTCTCTACTGGGCCATTTCCATTGTCATTCAATACAGAAGGATTATCTCCTGCCTTAAACATACCAACAAATAAGCCTTCTTTGACTCTATGCTCTCCTCCAACAATCACACCATTCCTCTGTTCCCTTTTATTACTAAACTCCTGTCTTGTCCTAACAACTTCACTGAAAGCTTTCTTATTATAGTCATTAATAACCCTTGCATTGCCGAGTCCAGTGTCACTCTTCATCTTGGACTCCGTTTGTTACTTGGCCTCTAGTCCCTATTCCTCATCTCTTTGGTCTCGAAACACTGGAATGCTGCAAGCATTATGTACCCCCTTTATGTACCCCCTTTTCTCCCTCTATTCTTTCAAGCTTTATGTACTCCCTTTTCTCCCTCTGTTCTTATTCTCTAGGCATCTTCATCCAGGCCCCTGCTTTTTAGTATTGCTATATACAGGTGATACAGATGACCCTAGCTTCGATTTCTAGTACTGACCAATCCCATGAAGTCAGATTTCAAACTGCTGACTTCATATCTTTGACAAAATGAAATGCAGAACACCGTGGAGATTTTGTGACTTCAGTTCCACTAATAAAGAAAATATCACAGTAAAGTGAATCACACAACACTTTTGGTTTTCCAGGGCATATAAAAGTCCTGTTTACTTTATACGATAGTCTATTAAGTGTGCAATAGCATGTTTATTAAAAAACACTGTATATACCTTAATTAAAAAAAAGTTTTTTGCTAAAAAATGTTAATGATCTTCTGAGCTTTCAGCAAGTCATCATCTTTTAACTGGTGGAAGGTCTTGCCTCGATGTTGATGGCTAATGACTGATCAAGGTGGTGGTTGCTAAAGGTTGGGGTGCCTGTGGATATTTCTTAAAATAAAACAACAGTGAATTGTCACATCAACTAACTTCTTTCGTGAACGATTTCTCTGTAGCATGTGAGGAGGTGTGATAGCTTTTTATCCACAGTAAACTTATGTCAAAATTGAAGTCAGTCCTATACCCATGATGCTACTTTGTCAACTAAGTTAATTAATGAAGTATTCTAAATCCTTTGTTGTCATTTCAACAGTGTTCAAACCATCACCAGCAATATATGAGAGTCTCAGTTATTCTATATGACCATCAGCATTTGATTTTATTAGTTCTTTTGAGTTAAGACATTGTAATAGGCATGTAGTTGTATCTCATTTGAATATTAATTTGTATTTACTTCATAACTAATGACCTTAATCTTTTCATGCAATTGCTTGGCATATGAATATCTTTGATAAAGTGTCCATTTTGTATTATGTTGTTTTCTTATGATTGAGTATTGAGAATTTTTAAATATCTTTGGTATAAGTTCTTTAGCAGAGAAACGAATCACAAATATTTCCTCCCACTCTGTGGCTTATCTTTTCAAAAAGCACAAGAATTTAATTTCATTGAACTCAAATTGTCAACTTTTCTTTTCTGAATTGTGGTTTTGGTGTCATAGCTGATAAATTTTTGCCTAACAAAGGTCACACAGATTTTCTGCAGTGCTAATTACTAGAAGGGCTGTAGTTTTAGATTTCACATTTAGATATTGTTCCATTTTAAGTAAGTTTTGTATGTGAGGTTTGGCTTAAAGTTCTCTTCTTCCTTCACTTGTTTCTTTCTCCTTCCCTTCCCCCTGTCCCCTCTCTCTATATAAAAATCTTGTATACATATATATATATGTGTGTATACATGTATACACACATATATATTCTTAGTTCATTAGTGCTGAGACTGAGTAATTTATACAGAACAGAAATTTCTTGTTCTAGAGGCTGGGAAGTCCAAGATCAAGGTGCCAAAAGATTTGGTTGTCTGGTGAGAGCCACATTCTGATTCCAAGATGGTGCTTTGTTGCTGCAACCTCTGGAGGGGCAGAACACTCTGTCCTCATCTGATGGAAGGCAGAAGAGCAAGAAGGTCAAATACTGGGTGAAGCCTCATTTATAAGAGCCTTAATCTCATTCACAAGGGGGGAAGCCCTCATGACCTAATCACCTTTTAATGGACCTAGCTCTTAATACTATCACATTGGCCATTAAGTTTTAACACCTGAATTTTGGAGGGGCCACATTCAAACCGTAGCACGTGTGGATATCAAATTGTTTTAGCACCAATTGTTTTTGCACCAAATTGCTCTTGTGCCTTTTTTGAAAATCATTTGGGCATATATGTTAGTCTATCTCTGGACTCTGATTCAGTTTCATTGGTGAAAGAAAGTCTACTCTTTCACTATTACCACACTGCCCTGCTTTTTCTTGAAATCAGGTATGTATGTCCTCCAACTCTTTTGTTGTTTTGTTTGTTTGTTTAGCTATTCTAGTTCATTTGCATTTCTATATAATTTTAGAATCTGAAAAAAAAAATCTCTGCTAAGACTTTGGATTGAATTGTATTGAATCTATCAGTTCAGAACACCTTAATAATATTGTTTTCCAATCCGTGAAGACAGTATATCTCTCTAGTTATTTAGCTCTTTGTTTATTTCTTTCTTCAATATTTTGTAGTTTTTATCTTACACAGTTTGTTCATATTTTGTCAGTTTTATGCTTAAAAACTTCATGTTATTTGGTGTTTTAATTCTAAATGATGCTGTTTTAAAATTTCCACTTCTAATTTTTAGTTACTAGAATATAAAAATACGATTGATTTTTGTGCACTGACGTCATCTCCTCAAGCTTGCTCAACTCATTTATTAGTTCTAGTGGCTTTTTTGTAGGTTCATTGGAGTTTTCTATGTAGACAGACTAGGACATCTGGTATGATGTTGAATAGGAGTGATGAGAACAGACATTCTTGTTTTGCTTCTGATCTTGAGGGAAAGTGTTTAGTCTTTGCCATTAAGTCTGATTCTAGCTGTAATTTTTGTTGTTGTTTGTTTTTTAACTTATCAGGTTAAAGTTCCCTTCTATTCTTACATTACTGAGAGGTATTCCTTCTACCATGAATAGATATTGAATTTTGTTAATTATTTTTTCTGCAACATTTGAGATGATCATATGTGCATGACTATTATTGATCTTATCTAACTATATGCCCTGCATTTCTATAATAAACCTCATTATTTCATGATGTATTATTATTCTTCCATATTGTTGAATGTCATCCACTAAAATTTTCCTGAGGGTTTATACTTATGGTCATGTGGAATATTTAATGTTGTGTAGTTATCTTTTCTTGTAGCATCCGGATTTGGGATTATAGTAATGCATGCCTCCTAGATGAGTTAGGAAGTATTCCTTGACTTAAATTTTCTGAATGGTTTGTGTAGAGTTGGTTTTATTTCTTTCTCAAATGTTTGATACAATTAAACTATGAAACAGTTTGTTCATGGAGTTGTCTGTGTGGAAGTTTTTAAACCCTAAATTGAATTTCTTTAATAGATGTAGGGCTGTTCTGGTTATCCATTTCTCTTCCACCTGGGATTTTCTCCATTCACTACCCACCCCTCCACCCCCTCCATCAGAGTAACTGCTACAAGTTCTTAAGATAAGCTCATGTCTCACTTTTCCAAAGGTTCCCCTGGCATGCACCTTCTAAGACTTCCTCCTTTGTGCCCACAAAACTCTGTGCATGACTATTATTGATCTTATCTAACTATATGAGAATATAGAAAATTCACTATATTAGAATTTTCTGTTTATATGTTTTCTTTTCCAGCAGACTATACAACAGGGGACAAGAATTATGTTGTTTTTATTATCACATACTTGGTACCTATACAAAAAAATCATGAATTTACACATATAAGTGCTGCTATTACACAAATATGTAATTAATATGTATGTACAGGTATATAATTAATATGTATGTACATACATATGCACACACATATTTTCATATATGCATATTTAAATTACATCAGTATATATATATGTATATATACTATATATACATATACACATGCACATGTATGTATATATGCAGATAAGCATACATACACCTACACATATACACATAGATGTAAAAGTAAGTCTGTTTTTATCAGGTCCTTAAACCACAAATCATGAGCATCATAATTTATTGACGTTACTGCCTGTGCTTAACTTTATGAGATTTAGAAAACATTTGGAATATTTTTTGAGCCCATAAAGTTAACTCTTGTGAGGAAAGTCAGGTTGAGAGCAATGCCATTTCCACATTTTCTCAGACTTAGTTGAAAGAATACATGGAGATGAGTTATTTATCAAGCCTGTTGTGACCATTGGGTCATCTATACATTCACACACAAGTGTCTAGTTTTCTTCTGCATTTCTTTGTGTCTCCTTTAGTATTTTCCTTTTTAAAAAACAGGCTATATAACTGGGCACATTTTAACGCCACAATTAGTCATGGATGTGGTGATTCATCAGGTTGGCTTAAAAGCACAGCAGTCTTGCCCTTCCTAAGCCTTGGCTGTTGGCAACTCTTTTCCCTGCTGTGAATCAGACGTGTATTTGTTTGAGTAATCAAGAAAGAACTGTCTGTCTTGTGACCTTAGAGGCTGGTGAAAGGGAGCAACTGAGTATTTTTGGCATAGGAAAGTTAGCAGAACAATGCAAATCTGTAGAGCAGAGAGCACTCTGCTTGGCTGCTTCCTCTGGGCAGAGTTGAATGTCACAGAATTCTCTGATTGCTGGCATGATTTTTCACCCTTTGCAGAAAACCGTTTTAATATAAGCAGAATAGATTTCAGGTCTTAAAGAAACCATTCTTAAACTCTCTCTGTGTTCATTTTGTTAAACTGTATACCGCCTATTAAGACCTGTAGTCTTTCTGAAATAAGCATTTTGAACCCGACTGTGATAAGAGACAGCTTTACACATGGCTGCCACTGGGAAAAAGGACACGAAATTACCCTGCTGGGGGATGAATGGATCAGCCTGATGCAAATTAGGTGAGGCAGTCTGACCACACAGAGGGGATGTTGAAACGTTTCAAAGATGAGTGAGAGGGGTGATAGCCAGTGAGCCCAAGAACTTTGAATGAATTGACAGATCTTATGACAATGAAGCCAAAAGGTTCTAGCAGAAGCAAAGGATTCACTTCTTATAGTGAATTCACTCATCCTACTTGCCTGTTAATCAATGTGTTTTTTAAAAATACCAGCTGGAGGAAGTCTAAATATTCAATTTTAAGGATGCCTATTAGATTAGTTACAAAAGGATCTCTCTTTCTCTCTCCCTCTCTCTCTCTTTCTCGCTCTCATTTTTTTCTCTTTTTAGGGATAGCAAGAAGTCATTATAATGCTAGCTAGAGGTACAACCACAATGCAGAAAAACATCTTGGTGGACTCCTCCCTGCTCTGTGTTTGGCATTCTATGCCTTCTGTCTTGAAATCTTTAAACAACCTACAACAATTTTTTGCTTGCCTGGGGAAACCTATTCCATTAGCAGAGTTGAGCTAATTACACGCCTTCTTTGAGTCATGTTCCCAAGTGATCTTATTCCAGATATGATTTGGGTACAGCTGTGTGTGCTGTTCTGATATCTTCCTAAAAGGAAATTATTTTGGAAGTAAAGCCACTGATAAAATCAACTCAGGAAAATGCACTTTGCAAATATGAAAATATGAGCTTTATTAAAAACCATTCTATAAAAATACCAGTGATCATTTTTGCTGAAAGTAGTGTTAAATAAAATTTATGAGAGGCCATTGTTTTGGACTAAGCTCCTGCACTACACCCAATAGAACAGACCAGACCAGAATGGAGTCAGTGCTAGGTGCCACATAATCAAACTGGACTTTAAAATCAGCCAGTTTTCCAAAACACCAGGCGATTCACAGTAACCAGTCAGAAAGGGCCTAGTGCTAATAAGAAAGTCCTTTCTGCTTTAATCCTATAAAGAAAGTAACTTTGAAGCAACCTACCTTCATTTTGTTCCTTGTTTCTGCTTTCTTCAGCCTTTTCTGCTTATAAAGTCTATCTCCTCTGCTCAGTTTATTAGAGGGCCTTTTGGTTTTATAAATGAGATGCTGCCTAATTCATGAATCATTAATAAAAGCCAATTAAATTATTAAACTAAATTTGTTAAAATTTTGGTTTTTGATAGTAGTATAGAAAAATGATATATCTTTAAGAGGAGAATGAGAACACTTAATTTGAGAAATGTGAGTCAGAAAAAGTTTTAGATAATTATATTCAAAAGTGTTACCTAAGTAGTTACTTGAAAGACAATTTTCTATATAAAATAAAACATGAAAGGCTAATATGAAGAGAACAGGAATTAATGTTATAAAGAGAGACCAAAAAAAAAAAAAAATCAGATTTCAGCTGGGTGCAGTGGCTTGTGCCTGTAATCCTAGTACTTGGGAGGCCAAGGCAAGAGGATAGCTTGAGTCCAGGTGTTTGAGACCAGCTTGGGCAACATAGACAGGCCTTGTCTCCACAGAAAATTAAAAAACTAGCCAGGCAGGATGGTGCACACCTGTAGTCCCAGGTATTTGGGAGACTGAGGTAGAAGGGTTACTTTAGCCCAGGAGGTTGAGGATACGGTGCGCCATGATCCTGCTGCTGCCCTTCAGCCTGGGTGACAGAGTGAGACCTGACTCAAAAAAATAAAAATAAAAAATATTCCAGGTTTCTTTCTATATTCCAACACTGAAGATTTTCCTTCTCTCCTGGCCTTCTATTTCTACGTGCTTAAACATGTCAGTCCCACCTCTGGCCATCCTGAATCACTGCTCCCTAGAGTAAATGAGCACACCAGGGCAGACTCTTCCCCTATGGGGACCGTCTGGGGAAAGCTTGAAACTTCTAGGCTCTGCCTTTAACTCACTGCTCTATCTCCTTCAGGGGTTAAGTACTGGAGCCTAGTTGTGGCTACAGATCTAAAGCCACATTTGCAAATCTTTGAGGCCACTGGTCCGGCTCCCCCTCTTTCTTTTCTTTTTTTTTTTTTTTTGAGTCGAAGTCTCACTCCATCGCCCAAGCTGGAATACAGTGGCACTCTCACGGTCACCCCAGCGTCAACCTGCTGGGCTCTGGCAATCCTTCCGCCTCAGTCTTCCAAGTAGCCGGAACTACAGGTGCGCATTACCACACCCGGCTAATTTTTTTTTAATTTGTTTATTGTAGAGACGAGGTCTCGCCAAGTTGCCCAGGCTGGTCTCGAACCCCTGGGCTCAGGCAATCCTCTCTCCTTGGCCTCCCAAAATGCTGGGATTACAGGCTTGAGCCACCGCGCCTAGCTGTTCTTTCAATGGATTCTGAATTCAAGCAAGAAAAAAAATGCTTGTGTGTGGATCTTGCTGAAGCTCCAATAGCTGATTAAAACTCAAAATACTTGAAATGCTAGAGACGTATCTAAGTATCAGCCAGAAAACATAAATAGGATTTATTTTCCTGAGAAGAAACAAAACCAGGACAATAATATACATCAAATCCCTTCACATGTATGTGTTATACTGATGTCTGATAGCAGAAAGGCAGACATATAAGAGAGCCAGTCTAGTGAAAGCACCAGGCTTCACTGAATGAGGATTCATTGGCCAGAGAAGAACTGAAACTTTAAAAAACCCTGAAAAAAAAAGTAGTTATGAATTTTGCACCTCCCTCCTTTCTTCCAAAAGAAAGCACCTGCAAATGTTTGAGAGGGAAGCATGACTGTCAACATTGTGAAGTCATGTGGTGCAGTCAGATCCCAGACTAAGGGATATTGACTTCAGGCTTTAAATGGGGATCTGTCACCATACGGCACACATGTGAGATGCCATGAGGCTGTGCTTGAAAAACTTCCCAGTGAGCCAGAGGATGGTGTGTTCTTTATGGACAGGAGAGAGCTTCTTTTCAGAGAAAAGGAGGAAAAACTAAGAAGGTAGTTACAAGAGAGTTAGAGGCAGGAGGAAAAGAAGGGACAAATAATGGGAATGGAAAATGACTTGGTCAAAGTCGGGCAGATCAACACAGTTGCAGATCTCAGATGGGGAATTATTTTTATTTGGACTAAGAAAGAAAATGACAACTTTTTTTTTTTTTGAGTTGGAGTCTCACTTTTTCGCCCAGACTGAAGTGCGGTGGCTCCAGCGATCCTTCCTGCTGGGCTCCAGCGATCCTTCTGCCTCAGCCTTCCAAGTAGCCGGAACTACGGGCATACACTACCACATGCAGCTAATTTTTGATTTATTGTAGAAACGAGAGCTCCCCAAGTTGCCAGGGTGGGTCTTGAACCCGCGGTCTCAGGCAATCCACTCGCCTCGGTCTCCCAAAGTGCTGGGATTACAGGCTGAGCCGCTGAGCCCCTGAGCTGGCCTTTTTAAAAATTATTATTATAAAGATGTGGGGACAATTCAGGGTTAGGTATACAAACGTCGATTATGTAGTTACTCTTGTTGATGAGGTGTGCCCCTCTTTCCCCTAGTAGTTTCCCACTACTGTCAATCCCTTTCTTATAGTATCAGGATAATTGTTCAAGGTCCACTTATGAGTGAGAACATATGGTACTCTGTTCTTTGTTTCTGCAACAGATCACTGAGTATGATCACCTCTAAATCTATCCAAGTTGCTGCAAAGTCCATATGTTTGGACAATGACAACTTCTTAACTCTTCTTATTATAAATTGAGCACTACTCATTGAAACCCCTGCTTTCAGTGTGAACGATCGCAGTGAGACCTTTACTATGACACCATCTTCAACAAAATAACAAGTGACTGAGATGTAGACCCTCCACAGTTGCTTTTTCTGACAAACATGTCTTCTCCTCCACCACCACCCCCATGGATAAAAGAGAACTGGCCAACTCCCACTCTTTCAAAACTCCATTTAAATGGCATCTCCTCTAGAAGGCTTTCCCCAACCCCATCAAGTCCCACTTCCCTCCCACCAGCCTTCATGGTCTTCTCTCAGATTTAGACTGGCTGGCCCAGTGTTTAGGAAATTGAACTCCACAGTCAAAACAATCTGCAATTTACTGTCTGCATGGTCATAGGCAAAGGCAAGTTATTTAATCTCTCTTAAATTTTGTTTCTTCATGGATAATATCTGGCAAATGATGGTATATTTTTATAGGGTTATTGTGAACACAAAATAAAATAATGTACACAGAGTACTTGACATGGTGCCTGGACATTGGTAGAATTAAATAAAAAGGGGTCATAATTACTGGGCCAGTCCTTCCCATTCTCTAGCATGGCCCATACCACACTACATTTCAGTCATCTCTCTATCTATCTGCAGATCTGTTTGTCTACAAATTGTGATTTGGAAGTTGAGTCCTCAGTGCCTGATACATCATGAGGTCCCGTAAACGTGTGTTGAATGAATTCAAAGAGTAAGCTTACCTCATGTTTTATCATAAGTGATACTGATGCCTGTGGTTATATTTTAGAAAGGACATGCTAGGGAAGAATCTGCCCAAGTTGAGCTATATCATTGCCTATTCTTTTAAAATATCTAAAACAGAAGATTCTACAATCTCCTTTAGCAACATTCTCCAGTCAACATTTTCTCTAAGTCAAACATACACCTCCACTTTAAAATGAAAGTCTATCATTTAATTTTTTACATCAGTAGGAACAGAAAATAGCTGCCTTCATTCCCTGTAAAATATACTCTCTTACATGTAAACATTCACATTGGCTCTCTTTCTCACTCTCCTCTTAGTAAAATAAACCTATTTCTTTAACCTTTTTAAATAGTCTTTTCTTTCTAAGCCTTTGAATAATTGTGGTTGTGAAAAATACTGCCACAAAGCATAAAAACAGTGAAACAATTTTTGAAGCCTCAGAAGTGGTTTAAACACTTGAAGAAAGTGGTTAACACCTGAAGAAACTGTTCACTTAAAACATTCATTTAAAAACAATCTGATGTTCTGAAGGGCTACGCTTACTCAGAAATAGTGGTCTTCAAAACATTATTTTTTTATATTGCAAAGCATATTATATATAATAATGATCTTCAAAGCATTATTATTGTAGCATATATTATTATATCATTAAAAATTGCTATAGTGGTCTTCAAAAATTATTATAAATATACATTATTATATTTATGAGTACCATCTTTGTACTTTCCACCAATTGTACTACTTAGCTCTTCTTGGTTTTATAAAAATATATTTCCAAATGGTTGAAATATTAAGTGGGTATATTAAGAACTCCAAAAGATTTTATCCTTTGCCACATTAACTATATATCTAAAGACTTGGCCCAAGAAGAACTATCAGTAGTTTCATCACAACATGATTCAAAACAGTGAAAAGTTAGAGACAACCTAAATTCTAACACTAGAAAAAAGGTTAGATAAAATAGGACATTTTTTGTTTCAGAAAACTTCTTATACAACACAGTCTTTCCCAAAGAATAACAATATCTTTATAACGTATTATGTATACCTTTAAAATAATATTTTAAATATCATTTTTGACATTGAAAATTGTGTATGGTATAGAATTAAAATAACTCAAATTGTATGTTCAATATGAAAAATTCGTTTAAAGCAATATTTAAATTAAAACATTTAAATTAATATATTGTGGTAGACAATTGTCATATATATACAGTGTAAGACTTAAACTTAAGATTTAAAAGTTTGTACTGTTTTGACATCTGGTATTGAATGGTCTAACTGCGAGTTTTCCTCCTTTACTTTGCTTCCACAGATAAGGACCCTAGCCATACCATCCTCCTATCAAAGGGACCAGGAACAGCTTGCTTATCCCTGAGCACTAAGCTTCAGTTCTGTCCATGGAATTATTCAAACAAGAGGATTACATCTTCCTTTGAAAACCAAGGGTCATCTCGCCCTCTTGGTACTACTAAACCTCTGCTCATTCACTCTGTTCCTGTGTGCAATCCTTGTGTGTCTCTGCATGTGTCCCCCTTCCCCAGGCTCTGAGTATATGCAATTAATAAATTGCTATTGAATTCATCTTTTCAGTGCTAGGTGTAACATGTTCAGCATTCCCCATGATCATAGAGCAGGAATCCCTCCCTCACCCCACACAGGATGAAAAATCATGAACAATCAAACATCACCCCAAAACTTTTAAGTATCCCTTTTATATTTTATAAACTAACCACCAAAACCTAAAGTGTCACAGTCAGACACCATTTTTCTAGCTTTTTTTGTATCTGGGAGACTCTGATATGACAAATTCCCACCCTTGCAGCTGCATGAAACTTTGACCTGAAATGTGAGAGATTAGACATTCAATCTTCGCTCTCTTAATGAGTGTGGCAGTGGTGCTATCTGGTAGTTGAGTGCGGCAGTGGTGGAGGTTCTGTTATTTAGTCCCAAAGTCTTTATGAAAAGTTGTAGTATTTGTGGTTTCTGGTGTAGGAACCAAGATGTGAAAAAATTAGCATGACTGAACATTGTTCCCAGCTGAGTGACTTTTCACATTGGATCTCTGACCCTCATTGATCCTGTGGGGTCCAATATTCTTTACATATTCCTTTGCTATTTGAAGTCATTCAGGTTTACTCTGCTATCCACTTAGCCCCCTAATTAAAATAATAAATGGTATTGGAAGTTTCAGGCATCCAGACCTTTAAGGAAATGGAAATCTGAAGTTATATGACCTGCTTAGGTATGAGGGCCTTGAAAATAAAACTGTAATCAGAGAATGGGACTCTGACAACCCATGGAAAGCAGTGACAAAACAATTAAATGTTCGCTGATGATTACTTGGAATGACAGGCTTTAGGAACTCAATAAATGCTCAGTGCTCTGGAAAGATTGAGGGGTAGGCTGGCTGTTTCAAGGTGTTACAGAAAGATAATATGCTCAATGTCCAAAATCCTTGGTTCTGCGCATACAGGTGCAGATAATTTTCTTGATCATATAAAATGATCTTTTACTTTTTTCCCATTTTTA
Organism: Tarsius wallacei; assembly: GCA_963574415.1. Classification (NCBI taxonomy): domain Eukaryota; kingdom Metazoa; phylum Chordata; class Mammalia; order Primates; family Tarsiidae; genus Tarsius; species Tarsius wallacei. The sequence goes on from CAUYQG010209353.1 coordinate 15,291, forward strand.
TTTTAGATTCAAAGGATATATGTGCATGTCTATTACATGAACATATATTGTAGTGGTGGAGATTGGATATTAGGTGGTCCATTCCCCAGATAGTGAACACTGTATCCAATAGGTAACTTCTGAACCCTAACCACTCCCGATCTCTCCCCTTATTGGTGTCCCTGGTGTCTAGTATTTCCATCTTTGTGGCCACTTAGTTTCTGCATATAAATGGGATCATGTAGTGTTTAGATTTCTGTTTATTAGTTCACTTAGGATGATGATCTCTGGCTCCATCCATGTTGCTGCAAAGGATGCGATTTTATTCTTTTTGTCTGCATAGTATTCCATGGTATATACTTACCACATTTTCTCTATCCAGGTAATCATTGATGGGCACTTAGTTGATTCCATGATTTTGCTATTGTGAATAGTGCTGTAATAAATATATATATATACAAGTGTAGTACAAGTTTTTTATATATATAATGATTTCTTTTCCTTTGAGTAGATCCCTACTAGTGGGATAACTGGGTTGAATGGTAATTCAATTTTTAGTTCTTTGAGAAATTTCCATAGTGTTTTCCATAGAGGGTAAACTAGTTTACTATCCCACCAACAGTGAGTGAGCACACCCTTTTCTCCGCAACCATGCCAACATCTGCTGTTCTTTGACATTTTAATAATAGCCATTCTAACTGGTTTAAGGTGATATCTCGTTGTGGTTTTAATTTGCATTTCTCTGATGATTAGTGACCTGGAACTTTTTTATGTTTGTTGGCCACATGTGTGTCTTCTTTTGAGAAGATATTCATGTCCTTTGCCTAATTTTTGAGGGGGTTGTTTGATTTTTTTCATATTGAGTTGTTTGAGTCCTTGTAGATTATGGATATTAGCCCTTTGTCTGAGGCATAATTTGCAAATATTTTCTCCCATTCAGTAGGTTTTCTGTTAACTCTGTTGATTATTTCTTTTGTTGTGCAGAAGCTTTTTAGTTTAAGTAAGTCCTATTTGTTATATTTCAGTTTTTGTTGCAATTGCTTTTGGAGTCTTCATAAGTTCTTTTCCTAGGCCAATGTTCAGAAGAGTGTCTCCTAGGTTTTCTTCTAAAATGTTTATAGTTTCAAGTCTTACATTGAAGTCTTTAATCCATACTGAGTTAGGTTTTGTATGTGGTGAAAGGTAGGGGTCTAGTTTCATTCTTCTGCATATGGCTAGCCAATTTTCTCAGCACCATTAATTGAAAAGGGTATCCCTTCCTCAGTGCTTATTTGTCAGCTTTGTCAAAGATCAGTTGGTTGTAGGTATGTGATTTTATTTCTGAGTTCTCCACTGCTTTCATTGATCTATCTGTCTATTGATCTGTCTATTCTTGTAACAGTACCATGCTATTTTAGTTACTATAGCCTTGTAGCGTAATTTCAACTCAGGCAGTGTGATGCCCCTGCAATTGTTCTTTTTGTTTAGAATTGCTTTGGCTATTCAGGCTCTTTTTTGGTTCCATATAAATTTTAAGATTTTTTTCTCTAGTTCTGTGAAGAAGTAAGTTGGTATTTCGATAGAGATTGTATTGAATCTGTAGATTGCTTTGAGAAGTATGGTCATTTTAACAATATTGATTCTTCTGATTCATGAATGGGAAGTTCTTCCATTTGTTTGTGTCATCTACAGTTTCTTTCATCAGTTATGTAATTTTCCTTGTAAAGATCTTTCACCTCCTTGGTTAGGTGTCTTCCTAGGTATTTTCTTTCTTTCTTTCTTTCTTTCTTTCTTTCTTTCTTTATTGTGGCTAGTATAAATGGAATTGAGCTATTGATATGGTTCTTAGCTTGAGTGTTGGCATATAAGATCACCTCTGATTTTTGTATGTTGATTTTGTATCCTAAAACTTTACTGAAGTCAATTATCAGGTCTAGAAACTTCATGGAGTTTTTTAGGGTTTTCTAGGTATACAATCATGTCATCCAAGAACAAAGATAGTCAAAGATAGTTTGACTTTCTCCTTGCTGATTTAGATGACTTTTATTTCTTTTACCTGCTGGATTACTCTTGCTAGGTCGTCCAGGACAATGTTGAATAAAGTGGTGAGAGTGGACATTCCTGTCTTTTCATTTGCTGTTCTAAGGGGGAATGTTTTGAACTTTTCCTGATTAGGTATGATATTGACTGTGGGCTTGTCATATATACCTCTTATTATTTTAAGATATGTTTCTTTGGTGACCATTTTGTTGAGGGTTTTTATTATGAAGGGATGTTGAATTTTATCAAATGTCTTTTCTGCATCTATTGAGATAATCATATGATTTTTGTTTTTGCTTCTGTCTATGTGGTGGATCACACATATTGATTTGCAGGTATTAAACCATTCTTGCATCCCTGGAATAAAATCCACTTGGTTGTGATAATTTTTTTTTTTGATGATATGCTGTTGAATTTGGTTTGCTAATATTTTGTCAAGATGTTTTACATCTATGCAAAATTGTCTATGAATGTATCGGGGAAATTGGCCTGCAGTTTTCTTTTTGTGTTGTGCCCTTGCCTAATTTTGGTACCAGTGTGATACTGATTTCATAGAAGGAATTATGGAGGAATCCCTCCTCCTTAACTTTTTTGGGATAGTTATAATAGAATTTGTACCAGCTCTTCTTTGTATGGCTAAAAATGTTCATCTGTAAATGTGTCTGGCCCTGGACTTTTTTTGTTGGAAGGTTTTTTTTTTCTTTAATTACAGATTCAATTTCATTGCTCATTATTGGGCTATTTAGGGTATCTCTTTCTTCCTGGTTTACTCTTGGGAGATTGTATGTTCCCAGGAATTTATCCTTTTTCTCTACATTTTCTAGTTTGTTGCCATAGAGATGTTCCTAGTCATCTCTAATAATCTTTTGTGTCTTCACAGTATTAGTTTTATGTAACTTTTGCCATTTCTGATTAAATTTGTTTGAGTCTTTTTTTCTTTGTTAGTCTATCTAGCAGTCTGTCAGTTTTATTTATCCTCTGAAATGATCTTTTAAAATTTCTGATAATGGAACAGTGGTAGCTGAAAATAAAACTCAAATTTTGTCCTGAGGGCCACAAATTACAAAATCAGTTTAACTTGTAGTCTTGCTCTCATGTTAGGTCATTTCTTGGGCAAAAGGAGAAATCTCTGGATTAAAATACAGATACGTGGAATAAATCTTATTATGAAAGTACATAAAATCCCCCTTCTTCCCTCTGTCATGACCTCTTCTAGATTGCTTAGAGACTTGTAACAAACTTAAGACATGCCTACCTAAACCACCTCTCATTGCTCTCAGTATAACCAGCATCAGATATCATCATCATGTCACAGGCAGTCAATTTCAAGTAAAACATGAAGGAGAAAGTTGATATGTGAGATAATTTGAAATACTTTATTAATTTGTAATTGTAAAAAACTGGAGAATTCATGTAGGAATGAAACCTGGACAGCTTAGACCAAGAGGGAGATGAAATTTTTTTAAATCAGGTTGAATATTCTGATTTATAGCTCTTATCAGCATTTTTAAATTCAATACTCTAACTCAAGCAGCTGAAATTGACATTCATTTGTTTATATTTACTTATTTAATAGGCTAAAACTTGAAGTTACTCATTGCCTATACTAAATTAAAAGAAGAGGTCACAAATGAACTTCTTGTTATGGTGTAGATGGAGAGAGTCATCTATATCAACTACAGTATCATTTCCAGTAGCAGAAAAGAGGACTGTAATATTTATCCATATTTTATCCCTTCATTGTCATGAATTCCTTAATCTATTTCAATAAATTCCTGCCTCTTCCCCATGCCCATTTTTCTACTAGTTTATATGAGGAGGATTGGTAACAGGTAACCTTAGTATTTAGTTTATAGCTTACAAAATATCAGTGTAGGAATATGATAGACTCAGAGAGGGAATGAATATTACTGAGGGTTCCTAATTTGTAGTCAGATATAGTAACAAATATGATTTGGATTGTCTCAGTCAACATAGTGTGAGTGTGTCATATGCAAATAGTTGCATAATATTGAAGGAGAAAATATCGTTTAGAAACTTAAACATAAAAGAAGGGTAAGTATTGACATTGGGCAACAAAGAAGAATTAATAGCTGACTAACTTCTTTTAATCACTCCCCCCTTTATGTGGTCAACTTATACTTTTTTAATATATTTTTGAATATAGATACTTTGGGAAGCCATAACTATATTTCTTAGTCTCCTTTACAGCTAGAACTTAGGCATGTGATTCAGTCAGATGTATCCTTAGAAGTAATCCAGTGAATTAAAAGCATAACTTTGAGGGAAACAATCAAGATGTGAGTCTTTTATTTCCTTACAAAATAGATTGGTTTTGGTTTGAAAGTGTAGTCTCAGACTGGGATCTTTATAAACAAAATGATAAACATGGAGCTAGGAGGAAGTTGGATTTGATCCATTTCTAAATTTGGATCATCTTTGGAGAAAATAGTGTATTTATAATAAGATGAGAAATTTGTCTTGGAGACCTACATATATCTATGCAGGTTTAATTTGTTTTCTGGATTTCCATTTGTGATTTTTTATTCCTAATTACTAGAATTTATTTAGAAAATATCAACCTGTCTTAACTTTCAATATGGAAGCAACTGAAAGAACTTTTGTCTATGCTATAAGTAGGTGGCAAAAAGTTGGGAGTTAGTCAAGTCAGCAGCAATCAAGTATTAGCCTTCTAAGAGGTAGGGCAAACTCAGGATCAGAGTCAGGGGCTGCTTACATAACTAGAGCCCTTTTGGAACTGTGTTCTGCTTACACCTTGGAAGAAACTTCTTTGTTTTAATTGTGGAAGCCAGCACCTACTAAAAAGAAGATGAATTTAATTAATGTTTGTTGGAAAGTATGTAGGTGTGTATAAAAAGTAAATCCAAAAGTAATTGGGGAACAATTTATGGAATGAAAAGTAAGACAAAAGTCTTTAGTTGGGTGGTCAGTATAACGTCAGATTTGGTTGAACATGGAACTTTATTGAAAGAAAATATGCATAAAGGAAATAGAATATATAATACACGAACAGTTCAAGGAGTTTTTGCAGAATGATGACCTGTGAAAGTTGGCCACCCAAAATGAGAAACAGAGTATAGACTGCATCCCAGAGACCTCTCATTTCCCTTCTCCAGCACTATCCACAACTTTATTCACAATGTCTTGACTTCTGATACATTATCGTATATTAAATCATATGTTACAAACAAATTGCAATGCATACAACTCATATATTAATTTTGACTTTTTTTGAACTGTATATCAAAGAAACCATATGGTATGCATTCTTTTGTATCTGGGTTATTTAATGTAATATATTTTGTACAATGTAGTCATAATGTTGCATGAAGTTATAGTCATTTATTCTCATTTCTGTAAAGTAGTGAATTGGGCAGTATTGAATTGTGTGTTCTACTGTTGATGATCATTCAGCTCATCTGCAGTCTGGGATGTCATAAATTATGCTGTCATGAGCATTTGTATGTCTTTTGGTGAACATACATATTTCTGATGGGTATATATGTATATAGAAGTAGAACTGTATCACAGGGTATACATAAGTTAAGTTTTAATAGTTTTTTTTTCATGTTGTTATGTTTCAAACAAGAGAGATGAAAATCTGTAATCATCCAAGTTACAAAGGAAAACAATTTTTTTTTTCACTTTTGTCAACTGATAGTGTGATGTTATTTGTGAAAAATGTCCTTTAATAAAATTGGATTTATTTATCTTCTCTGTTATGGTCAACTTAAAATATTTTCCTTTGTTTTTCAATGTACATCATTTTTGCTAGTCTCAACTACCTTAAGGTGATATATGTGTCATTACACTGTTAGTCAATACAAGAATAGGCTGTTTTCTCACACATTCTTCCACAATCATCTAATAATTTGAAGAAGTCACTCGTTTACTTGATACCTATTATTAGATGCCAACCATGTGTCAGATGCTGTACTTCATGAGGAAGATACAGCACCAGAAAAAAGAGAGTTCCTACTTTCATGGAGTTTTCATGCTACTGGGGAAAAACACACAATAATCAGCGTGTCAAGTTGCAATATGAAGAAAGATGAGGCCAGGAACAGATAATCAGGAGAAAAGTGAATGGCTGCTAGTTTAAATAAGGTGACCTGAGGCATTCTCCTTGAGAAGGTGACATGAGAACAGAGATCTTAAGGAGCTGAGAAAGCTAATGTCTGGGAGTAAGTCAATGACAGTAGGAAGAACGTTGTTTTATAAACAACAGCATGGCTATTGTGGCTGGAGCTGAGGAAGTCTGGGGAGAGAAGTAGGATGAAACTCAAGGGTAAGACCAAGCCAGACTTTACAAGTTGAAGACTGGCATTAGTCTCATCGGGATGGGACATGGTCGGAGCATTCCATGCTAAGGAGTAACACGATCTGATTTATGCTTTAGAAGAATTCTTCTGCATTCTACAGGGAGAAGAAAATGTAAGGAGTAAGAATGGAAGCAGAGAGCTCAGTTAGGAGCCTTTTGCAATAATTCAGGTGTGAGATGGTTTTTAAGAATTAGGTGGTGGTAATATATTCCAGAAATATTTAGAAGAATAATTTAAGAGTATTTGCTTATTCCGTAGAGTATAAGAGAAAAATAGAAACTCAACAGAGACGTAGGGAAATTTGGCCTGTTCAAGAGGAAAAATGTGATTGCAATTTACCAGGAAAGGAGAGAAGGGGGAAAATAAGGAGGAAGAGGTTGGGTGACTGAGAAGAATCAAGCATATGAAATTTAAAGGCCTACTAAACACTCATGTGAATATGTTAAGTAGGTAGTTAGGTGTCTGGTTGTGTGACTTTTATTATATTGGACAATAAACTTGTATGTTTGAACACTTCTGAAATGAAAGTGTTTGTGTTTTTGAATCATTTTTGCCAAGGAGCATACCTTTTACCCATTCTCCCTAGCTGAGGAGCTCTTAGTACATTCCCTTGACATTCACAGTTTATGGATAAGCTAGGAGTCTCTTAACTTACTTTAAACCATAGGTTCATACAAGGTTAGTTTGAATGTGATTTTGACAATCACATAACTCATGTCCATTTTTTGTGGATAAGGAAAAAGAATCTCATAGAGAACTTTTACTTTTGGAATAGTTCTGTGGCAGTGATATCTTAGGACTGACCAAAGCCCATTCTCTTTTCTGGGTATATAATTAAACTGTCTCTCTCCCAGCCTCCTTTGCATGTGATCGAGTTCTAGTCAGTTGAATCTGAGAAAGGGATATACACAACTCCCAGGTCAAGCCATAAAAATCATCCTCACCATTCCATATACTCCTCTTCCCATATGACAACTGAATGGAAAGATGCTTTGGTTCTATGTAGTGGAGCAACAAGTTGAAAGGTACCTGGGCTTCTGAATAACCACAGTAGAAATTAAATTCTATTATATTAAGCCATTGAGATTTGTTTCCTATGTGTTATAGCAGCTTGACTTACTTATTCAAATAATTCAAGTTATTTGGCTTATACTGTGATTAAGGGGTATCAGTAGAAAGTGATATAAAAGAAATATACTCTTGGCAAGTTTACTATTTAAAGGAGATCAAACAAAATCTAAATGAACAGAGGTATGTATAGTTGAATTTTAACCCAGTGGCTGCCTAGATTTTTTTTTTTACTAGATTATATGTAAAAGCCTATTCCTTTCTTTTCAATGCTTGTAGTATATTAAATATAATATTTTACTGAACATCATGCACTGTCCCACAGAGATTCCTTCAGTGTCATGTAGACCTCATGTCATGTAGCACAGTTACTTTTCCGCAGTTGGCTGAACTAAGAGTTGGTGTCCTGGCTAGAGGAAAACTTCTGTAGCAATGATTCTTAACACAATGGGTTGTGACTCCTTTGAGGATCTGATGAAAGTAAATGATCCTTTTCTCTAAAGAAAGCACATATTCACACACACACATACACAACTTAAGGGAAGTCATGATCTCCTAAATGACACAAAACCTCAGGTAAAACTTCTCTAAATCAAGATGCTGGTGAAAATTAAAAATAATTTTTAATTATCTAGGCTAACAAAAGAGGCACTAAATCACCTTGGAACCATGAGGGATTGCCCTTTTGGGTAAATTATCTTTGTGTCATGGATGAAAGTATCCACCCTCTGGAGGATGTATGCAGAATCCCTGGGGATTGTGCAAGTAGCCATCATGAGAGTGTGGGTGGGTACATGCGCAGTAAAATACTGAGTGATCTCTCGCAGAAACAAAGATCTGAGTATCACATGTTCTCACTCATAAGTGGACCTTGAACGTCTATCGTAATACTATAAGAAAAGGATTGACAGTGATGGGAATCTATGGGGAGGGCAAGAGTGGTGGGATTAACGGTAACCAATATCTGTCTGGGGACGGGGGACACCCCTTATCAACAAAGGTGCCTGAATGATGCATATTTGTATACCTAACCCTTAACTGTACCCCACAATTTTAAAATAAAAATATGTTAAAAAAAGAAAGGAAAAACAAGGTCCAATCAGAACTTCCATGTTTTCAGGATTTCAAAGAAAAAGCTTCCTGGTAATCAAGAGAAATATAATGAAAGAACGAAGGTCCAAGAAGGAGCTGAGGAAACTAATGTCCGGGAGGAGGCCAATGAGAGTAGGGAGGGCGATGTGTTTTATAAACAACAGTGTGACCAATGTGGCTGCAGTTGAGGAAGTTTGGGGAGAGAAGTAGGATGGAAGTCAAGGGTAAGACCAAGTCAGAATTTATGTGCTGAAGACTGGCATTATTCTCATTGGGATGGGGCATGATTGGAGGATTCTGTGCTAAGGAGTAACATGATCTGATTTATGTTTTAGAAGAATTCTTCTGCATTCAACAAGGAGAAGAAAATGTAAGGAGTAAGACCATGAGAAGACAGAGGAGAAAATTGAAGTTATCCAGCCATACCTGAGGAATGCCTGGAACCACCAGAGGCTGAAGGAGACAAGGAAATCTAGCTTATGCCTTGAAAGAGGCTGTGCCTCAGAGGGAAAGGGGAATGACTAAAGCAATGGGCATTATTTCAGCGCCTATGGCAGTAGTCAAAACAAAGGACACAGTTCATCATCCAGCCTGAGTCTCTGTGTCAGACTGACTGAAATTTTAATCAAAAAATGCCTCTGAGCCTTAAAACTTGAAAAAGAGTACAGAAAAATCATATAAATACTGCTAAATAGGAAGCCTGAAAGTCACAAAGTTGTAACACCTAGAACTCAAGAAAACTTCTGAGATTATATAGCTCAAAACTCTGTTTATAGTAGATACAGAAAACTGTGTTGGGCAATGTAATGAATTACCCTACGTCACACAGCAAGTTCAAGGCAACAATGTATATTACCCCAAGGTTACAGAGTTGTATTCCAGTGCTCAGTCCATCATGACACTCTACTACTTACTGGGACTCTTCGCGGAAATGTGTTTTCATGCTAAAACACCCATCTTTAGTTCTGTGTTTCTTACTTAACTTTAATCTAATATTATTCATATTTATTCTATCATTCTCTTTAAGAATTGAATTTTAACATTTCAACAACATACATGGAAGTTACTTCTACTTCAAGTATAGGAGTTCTGCCTTAGTGATATTATACTCCTATAATTCATCTTTCTCCTATATAATGACTGATTTTGATACTCAAATGAAGATATACACCGGGGTTCAATAGTCAGGAATCTGATTTTGTCTCTTTCTATTGCTAATTATAATCACTATTATGTGATGATTTTTTCCTCTATAGAAGTAACTCTTCTTTTCTTAAAATACTCTCAATTTTTTTTCCTTACACATCCACCTGATAAAATTGAAGGAACTTGATTTTTCACCTTTTCTTGCCACCATCTAAGCCCACCAATCATCTTATTTTACTCTCATATTTCTGGAAGTTCATTCTTGAACTCTTTTGCCAACTCCCGATTATCTACCAGATGGCGAGAACTTGGAGTTCTCAAACAAAAAGCAAGGTTTGTCATTTTCTCAATAAATACTTCCCCTAAGCAATTTCACCCGTTTCAAGCTTTAAGTATTATCAATAAATTAGTGACTACCAAACATCAACTTCTTCTGAACTATTTATTAAACTATCTCCTTGACATCTCACTTTAGTATCTCAGAGGCATCTCAAATATAATTTGTCTATAACTGAACTCTTGATTCCTTGCCTAACATCTGACTCTTTTTCCTCAATCTTTACTTATCCAATTATTCAAATTAGATACATAGTCATTTTGGTAGGTTGAACAGTGACCTCTAAAAGATATGTTTATAGCCCAGAACCCATGAATGTGACTTTATTAGGAAAATTGGTCTTTGCAAATGTAATTAAGTTAGGGATCTCAAGGGAGGTGGGATTAACGGTAGTCAATATCTGTCTGGGGAAGAGGGGGCACACCTCATCAACAAGGGTACTTGCACAATGCATATTTGTATACCTAACCCTTAACTGTACCCCACAATTTTAAAATAAAAAATATATATATATTTTTAAAAAGATCATAGCATCCCAAATTATCTAGGTATAGCCTAAACACAGTACAAATGCCTTTGCAAGAGAAAGACTGAGAGAGATTTAAGTGAGAGAAGAGGATAAGACCGTGAGAAGACAGAGGAGAAAACTGAAGTTATCCAGCCATACACTGAGGAATGCCTGGAGCTACCAGAGGTTGAAGGAAGCAAGGAAGAATTACATCCCAGAGCCTTCAGTGGGAGCGTGGCTCTGTTGACACCTGCCATTTGAATTTCTGCCTTTCAGAATTGTGAGAAGATAAATTTCTGTTGTGAGCCACCCAGTTTGTGGTTAATTTGTAACCTCAGCCTCAGGAGACTAAGAGAGCCATCAACCTTCTGTCATTCTTCTCATCAATCCATTTCCTCCCCAAGGATTCTGCTTCAAGAATGTCACTTGAATACTGTGCCTGTTCTTAAAATTCTCTTCCACCAGTTTATCACTTTACTTTAGCCCAAGCTGCCATTATTTCTTGCCTTGTCAACTGTAATAGCTACCTATTTCCTACTCTTGAATCCTCCAATTTATTCTCCATATAATCAATTTTAAAATTGTAGAAATGTAGAATCCATTATTTTAAAAATTTAAAATAAATTTTCTCACTTCTCTGCTTAAAAGCCTTCAATGATTTTCTATTACAACTGGATTAAATGCAGAAGTTTTAACATGAACTTGAGGCTCACATCATCCGTCCCCTGCCTACCTGCTCAAGTTCCCCTTTCACTCACCCCTTTTCTCTGCAACTCCATCATTTCTTTCTGCTCCCTAAACCTGCATATTTTTGTCTGCCTCATAACCTGAGTCCAGGTGTTTGAGACCCGCCTGGGCAATTTGGTGAGACCTCATCTCTACAACAAATCAAAATATAAGCCGGGCCTGGTAGCGCATGCCTGTAGTTCCAGTTACTTGGAAGACTGACATGGAAGGATCGCCTGAGCACAGCAGGTCAAGGCTGTGGTGGTCGTGAGCGTGTCACTGCATTCCAGCCTGGGTGACAGAGTGAGACTTCAACTCAAAAAAATAAACCAAAACAATAAAAACTACAACTTTCTTTCACAGAACTTACAATTTCCAATTATAGAGATGTACTAGAGATTATCTGTCTAATGTCTCCCCCACTAAACTGCCCATGAAAGTAAGACTTCAGCTTGGTCAGTCGCTACATCTAGAATATTAGTCCGAACCTTTTCCCTAAAACAACTAGTCTGGCATACCCAACTTCCAATAGACAGTTCTATTTATAAATTGTCCCTTATTCAGAAACAGAAAACCAAATATTGCATCTTCTCACGCGTATGTGGGAGTTAAGCAGTCACAAAGATGGAAATAATTGACACTGGGGACACCAATAAGGGGGAAGGAGAGGAGGGTTAGGGCTCAGAAACCACATACAAGGCACAATGTTCACTGTCTGGGGAATGGGCCACCTGAGAACCACTACACGATAGCCCATGTAGTGAACATGCATGTATATCCCTGAATCTGAAATAAAGAAAAAGTATTTTTTAAAATTTGCTTTCCCATAAGTTTGGCAAATCTAAAACCAAACTCTTCAATATGGAGACATGAACAATTCAGCTTCTCCTTTGGGCTCTTGTTTTGGCCATAGTGTAACTATTTCCTAGTGACTCAGAAGAGAATTCCCATGTAATCTTCCTGGACCTTTGTTCTTCTTTGCACCTCTGTATATAAGCAGTCACGGAGCTCTTACATCTTACATTGTTTCTATTTTGACTGCCTTTCTTCTAGATCTGGTCTTCTCATTCTTGGCACTATCTGCATTTGGGGCCAGATAATTCTTTGTCAAGGTTGGACTATTTTGTGCACTGTAGGACAGTTAGTAGCATTCCTGTCTTCAACCTGCCAGATACTAGAAATGCCCACTGAGTTGTGAAGACCTAAAATGTCTACAGACATTGCCAAATCTCCCTAGGGAGGCTAAATCATTCTCAGTTGAGAGCCATTGTTCTAGAACACAAGCTTATTTCCTCTAGTCCAAGCAAAATACATGACTTTCTGATTGGTGCCTCTTCCTCCAGGCACTTTCTGCTCTATCTCAGTTACTCAATAAATGTCTCAACACATGTCATATTCCCATACCATGGAAAGCATGACTGACAGTCCCTGCCTTCATGGAGCATATATACTGGTTGAAAGGCTCACGCAGGTGCCATATTATTCTTCCCCAAAGTGTAATATATTAACTATGTCACATAACAGCTCACAGTCTTTCAGTAGTATTAAATCACTATGAAACTTATTTTGCAGACCTCAGTCTGCCTTCCTCAGACTGGCCCCAGAGTCAGCTTTCTAGACTAATGCCCCAAACTTTTCTCCAGCACATACCCCACCCGCCTGTGTGTTTGTTCATTGCACTGGTAAGTTCATGATCTTACCAGCCCCATCCCAATGACCCTGTCCATCTTTCTTGAGTTAAGTCACAACCTACCTTCTACACTCTTCACATGTAGGGATTTGTACCTTCCATCTATTCTGTTAGCACTTGGTCAAGATATTGATTTTGCACTTGTCGTATATTATATACTGGTAATTCCTAACCATGTGTCATCCCAATTACATTATATGAGTAGATGCAGCTAGGGCACAATATAAGCCCTACGTGTCTCTGTATCCCCTGTAGTAAGTATTGCTTTACAGGTGAGGATTGCTATAATGCTATTTTTTTTAATTACCCAAGTATGTTGTCAGATGCTCCATGTCAATGCCACATATATTAAGGGATTTAGCAGCATTTGTAGTTTTAATTCCATAGTACTAGGGCAGGGAGAGGGAATGTAAGGGGAAAAACATCCTACCCTGGAGCTGGGAAATGCTTTGAGTATGACATCACAATTAATATGAGAGGAAGATGAAATTTTCCTAAAGTGTGAATTCCAAGTTCCACAGGCTCTTGCCAGGCAGGGGCAGGTCTTGGTTCAGCAGCAATAGTTGGGTTAGAGCCAAACCCTGCGTTAAAAGAGATAAGAGTAACACAGGAGCTAAATATGTAATTTAGAAAAAGTAAAGGCTTTTTAAAGAAAAAGTAAGCAGTGCCCAAGAAGTCACATTCATTGTCAGAATAAAATTTGGCTCTGATACATTGAAATCTCATCTGACCCCGTGTAATAAAAGATCACAAGTTATTCCAAAGCCTGTGCCCTCTATAGTAAGACATTAATCAAAATCTCCAAAGGGACATTCAGAAAGTGAGGTGCCATTTTAAAAATTAAATTTCATGCTTAAATTAAATACTTGTGAATACCTGACTTTTAAAAAGTGTACTCATTTCCCATAGTTTTGTAAAAGACAAATTTTTTCTTGTCAGTATAGAGTTGGAGAGAAATGGAGGTTCTTGAAATAATGTTAAGGAGAATATTCGATAAATTTAAGTTAAAGTAAAATATGTGGGGACTGAAACTGAATGGCTGAACTGTGATTGCCCTTGCTTCCCCAGCCCACTTCCTTTTCATGCATTTTCAATGGCATTAGTTAGCTAGCTAAAGATTCTGAAAATAAAATTTATCTTTACCATTCATTTACACATTTCCACATATCAAAGAGGGTTGCTGTGGATTGGAGGCAAACCTTTCTATGAAATAGTATATCTAGGTATTTTTCTATTTGTACAAATTTATTGGCAATTTTTTTACATGTATAGATTACATAGTGGTCAAATCAGGGCTTTTAGGGTATCCACTGCCTGAATAATGTAAACTGTACTCATTAAGGAATTTCTCATCATCCACCCTCTCCCATGCTCCCACCCTCCCGAGTCTGAGTCATCACTGTCCATCATTCCACTCTCTATGTCCATGTGTACACATCTTACATGCACTCACTTAAACATGCAATATCTGACTTTTGGAACCTGGCTTATTTCACTTAAGATAGTAACCTCCAGTTTTATCCATATTGCTGCAAAACACATAATTTCATTCTTTATTGTGATTGTCTCTTGTGTATATATCTATCTATCTATATATATATATACATTTTTAATGGCTTTTCATGGTGGAAGACATTATTCATTAGAGGTCACTGCAGGGGTATAAAAAAATCAATAAATAAGCATCATTTATCTCTAGCTGGCCCACGCAGTCCCTTTAGTTTGCTATTGTTTTGTAACTTGGCAAGAGTGTCAGAAGAAAAGCCTAAACTACCCACTCATGAGGAGGCTTCTTAGATGTTCAGTGGTGGGAAAAACAAAGGCTGAGGGTGTAAGCCAACTGCCTAAATGAAAAGGGGACGCTGTGTTACTATCAGTCATACCTGCAGACTGTTTTTAAAGAAAGATTTAAAGCAACACAAAGCCTTTTGAGTTTTGAGCTGCTGGTGGTAACATCGGTGAACAACTTTGTTCTATTAGTGGCTTGAGGTTAGCCCTAAGCATAGTTGATTCCCAGTTTAGCCTTGCTATTATGCATTCAGAAATACTAAAGTTATGTTTACAGTTGATTTTCATCCTTCTGAAATTCTCTCTCACTGTCTGCCCTGATTGCCTAATCACCTCTGTTCTTGATCTGTTTCTGCTAACACACCTGCCAACCGGTGGTGGAGGGGAAGGGAGGGGTGAGTGGCAAGGGGTGTTTGCTCCGGGTCTGAATCATTTAGCAAATATTTGTTAAACAACTGCAAGAAGCCAGACCCTGTGCTGGTTGCTAAGGACGCAGAATTAAATAACATCGTCCCTCTCCTTGAGGAACCCACAGTCTAGTGATGTTGAAACAAAGATCTCTTCCTTTCTCTTGACAAATTCCTTGATAAGAAGTTTTAAAATAATATTTCTAGCGATGAGATGAAGTAACCAAAGACAAAACAGAAAATACATCATAAAAATAAAAACATGATGAGACAGCATTATAAGCCACAAATGAATGCTTCTGATTTGGTCTAAAAGATTTTAAAAACACAAAATTTCAGCTTAAGTTAGATTTGGGTCAACAGTTTCTGACACTTGCAGGATTCTCAGTTCACCCAAAATCTGAGTTTTACCACTTGAAACAAATTTCCCACCTGACCCTAAGTGATGTTACATTTCTATTCTCTGTGGCTTTTGGCCTAGTACCCAGCATGAGGAAAGCATCATTCATTTTTAATTCTAAGTAGCCCTCCTATAGTTTTAAAAACACAAACTATTTCTTCCCCTTTCATACTCTTTTCTTAGCAAAAAACAACAACAAAAATCCCATTACAAGCTCTCAAAGGAGGCAGCTCCATGACATACGGCCCATGACAACAACTGATACAGTTGTTATAATAACTGATATTGTTGTTCCACACCAGGAGTGGAAAACTGATGCAACCCGGGCTAGTCAGAGTGCAGAATCTTGACAATATGGTGTTGAGACACACCTATGTTAGGTAGCAGTGAGGAATTCATAGCAGGGTCATGTAGAGTCCAAGCTGAAATCAAAGCCATAGTGAGTCTAAGCCACATGAAAACTAAAATAGTGAGAGAAACAGAGGAGCCATGACGGAGAGTCTTAATTTTCAAAGAGAGGTAAAATAAGAGGAGAAGAGGTAGGGAGAAGGGACAGAAAGAGAGGGGAGGGGAGGGGAGGGGCGGGAAGGGGAGGGGAGGGAAGACAGAGACACACACAGAAGAGAGAGAGAGAGACACACACACAGAGACACACAAAGATGGAGAGATTTTTCACATGAGATGCAAAACAGTGGGAAGTCATTTGAGTAGGAATCATATGGTTTCTATTGTCAGATTTTCCTTGACCTTCACAGATAATTTATTCCTTTGTGCTCTAAGTCCTCTTGGAGGGACTTAGAAGAAAATAAAATTTAAGACATGGAACTATAACCATAGACTTCTATTTATATTTCTCAGCACTAAAAAGGATCCATAATTTGTGGAATAAACTTGAAGAATGTCCTCACTGTAAATGAAATCAGAATGTAGAAATGTAAAAATTATTCCAGATAGATCTGCTTACTTATCAATGTGCAAATTGGCCAAGTTGCTCAACGTCTCTAAGCCGCAATTTATTCATCTATAGAATAAGAATAAAACTATTATCTACATTGTAAGGTTTTTGTGAGGATTAAATGAGATAACGTGCATAAAGTACTTATCAGTATCTGGCACTTGGTTAAGCACACTATGCATGCTAGTCACTATTGGTAGTGGCATTTCTAATAATGGTGTTATCAACACTAATTTTACAGTCAAGTCCACTTCCACTGCCATTTCTTCACATCTTCCCTGCTTTCCAAAACTCCCTGTCCCCCAGCTTCTGCAGCTGATGGCAGACACCTGTACTAGCTCTCTTCCATGGTATCCAAGTTCTAAAATTGCTTGTTTTTTAAAAAATAATTTTACCATTCCTTATTCCTCTACCCACCAACCCTATGCCCCATCCACAATGCCATTGTCTGTAATTTCAGTTAGAGCCTAGGATGGAAGCAATCTGACTCAAGTAAATAATTCATGTTAAAACTTGAATATCAAAACTACAGGAATATTGGCCTCTTTCAAAAAGTGCTTGTTAAATAAACCTTAAACTGGAAAATTTTCAGAAAGTATAAAGAAAGAATGAACTGTTTCTGGAAGGTTTTAAAGAAACAGGAGAAGACCAGAAAAACTTAACCTGAGTTATTTTTTAAAATGAATGAAATACATGTACTAGCCCATTTTACAATAATGTTGGCTATGTAACATCTCTGAGCAATGCCAAGTTGTGGGCCAATGAATTTAACAGTTATTGAAACTTGCTATTTCAGTTCTAAAACTTAAAAAATAAAATGGAGGGGAGAACTACCTGATATATTTATGTAAACCCTTCTAAATTGCCAGATGGGTGGAGAGGAGGTATTTTAAAAGAGTGCAAAGAGGTGGAATATGTAGCCCTATTAGACTCAGAAAAGAATTCTGATCCTGACATTTATTTGCTTCATGACCTTAAGCACTTAACATCTTTAGTTATTAATTCCTTAATATTTTAAAATAGTGACAATGTTGTCCATTAAAAATTATATTTTTGTGTTTGTTTGTTTATTTATTTATTTATAGAGACAAAGTCTTGCTATGTTGCCCAGGCTGGTCTTGAATTTCTGGGCTCAAGCAATCCTCCCTCTTCAATGTGATATTTTATTAGTATTTTCTGATTTAACTGTGAATACCACAATTATGAATACACATCCACAATTATGAATACCACATTAGTTGCAAATACCACAGAAGTTAATTGTCATCATTCAAGTAGTCAATTATCATAATATTGAAAATAAACATATCTGCTAATGTAGAATCTCTTTTATTAGCCCAGATATACAGTTGCTACATTCTACCTTCTGAAATTCCAAGATGCTGGGCAATATTTGTATATAATATTAGTAGCATCTATAATCTAGCACCTTGGGTGATGGGTAAGAAATTTTTTTACTGTAAAATTTTTAGTGGCAACGAAAAATAGTCTTTTTTTAGTATTATATGATAAAATGGAAATGCACACTTTTAAAGTTTTATAATCCATATGAGTTCAATTTCACTTTTCTTGTCTTATGGGCTACAAAAACTCAGATTTCCAAATTGTACAAGGGAGGATTTCCATATTCTTATTATAATATTTACACAATTAATACATGAGAATATTTTCCTTGTAAAGTCCAATTGGTTGAGAAGTTTATCCTCAACATGCCTTCAACACTCTCTCCCTCGCCCCACCTGCCTCCCAAAAGTATATTATGAAGAGTTTGTTTGGTATCCTTCCAAGTCCTTTTCTCGGTATTTATGCAAAATTGCAGACATATTTTCACAATTGAGATTATATATATATATATGTATATACATAATGTACATATATATCACATATATATGTTTTGCAAATTCACTTTAAAATTTTTACGGGATCTTGTGGATTTTGCATGTCAATATACAAATTTTACTTATAATTGTTGCATAGCATTTTATGGTATGGATACATCATAGTTAAGTTAACGCTAGATTGGTATTTTGATTATCATTTGGATGATTGCCATTTTTTGCTCTTAAAACAATGCTTCATGAAAGTTTCTGTTCATGTTTTTGATGCACATGTATAATTTTTAAGGCTAGATACTAATAAGTGGAATTGCTAACCCAAAGGATATAAGCATTTCTAATTTACATAAATGCTGCAGACCTGAGAGTGCCACCCTTTTTTCTCCCATCTCTGGTTCCCCAGTACATCTGAAATAATGTTTTACCTTCCCCCACCCGCACAAATTTTGACTGACTTTTTTATCACATTCCCAGTGTAAGATGAGCTTGGAAAAGTTCTAAGATGGTGCGAGGGTTCTGTGGAGGCATCTAGAGTCATCACATCGAGCAACTCTGCTATCTCCATCTTTTTTGGGTACATAGATGGGCTCATAAGACCTAGAAGAAACCAAGTGTGCTGCTTCCACTGCTAAACATAATGAATTTTATATACTTTCTTTTACTCCTCTAGGAATTTGCTATGGGTTTCAAATATAAAAAAGGCATTTCCTCTTTTATAATGGATAATTTTTGGGAAAATCTTTTACCTTCTATCTAGCTATAGATATGGATAATACAGATATAGATAAACTTGTCTTTAAACAGCGAATATAGATTTCTTTCAAACAGCATGGATCAAATAGTAAAATGCCTAAAATAATTTCTAAAGCAATAAAGAAAACTCAAAAAATTCTAAAAAGTAGAAATTATGCAGGCTTCATCTTCTCTCAAGCTAAATTTAGTTAGACCAGTGCTACAGAAAACGAAAGCCGTAGACACTATTTGTTTGTTGAAGTTAAAATGTAATAAACTTTTATGTACTATGTAACATAACCTTGAAATAATATTTTTTTAATTTGTTAAAAATAGAAAAGAACTCTAAAGGGGAAAAAAGTTACCTTTAACACATTTCTAAGTCCTTGGTAGATTAAGAAAGTTAAAGGTAAATGAGTGTAACTTTTCTTGAATAAGATAAGCTCATTGGGGTATAAAACAAAGAAGCTTTTTTCTTTTTCCTAGTCTCTTCAAGTTCAGTTAGGTCTTTCACCAGTGTTGAATATCTCAGGCTGGTCATTCAGCCACAAGTGCGATCACAATTCAATAATTAAAATGTCCAGTCAATGCAATAATCAGAACTCCAAAATTCATTTAAATTGAAACCTTTCTTTCTTTTCCCAAAAACCAAGCAGGAATTAGGGGCATCCCACACAGCCTCTCTCCGTTGGGGGGTTTCTTTGCCTCTCCAGGGAGTTCCCTTGAGTAGGGACTTTTTAAAAATCCCAAGTATGTGCCCGGCTCAGTGGCTCAGCCTGTAAGCCCAGCACTTTGGAAGGCTGAGGCGAGTGAATTGCCTCGACTTGCGGGTTTGAGACCAGCACAGGCAACTTGGAGAGACCTTGTCTCTACAATAAATCAAATATTAGTTGGGTGTCATAGCATGGGCCTATAGTTCCAGCTACTTGGAAGGCTGAGGCAGAAGGATGTCCAGAGCCCAGCAGGTCGACACTGGGGTGGCCATGAGTGTGCCACTGCATTCCAGCCTGGGCGACCAAGTGAGACTCCAACTCAAAAAAAAAAAATCCCAAGTATGCACCCTTTCTGGGACCAACTTGACTCTTGAGAAACCCAGGTATCCTTGCTCAGCTCCTTGGAAAGTAGTGCAGTTTGTGGTCAGCACTCTGATTTCCCTTTAGGAGGGTGTGGGGGGTACATAACATCAATAAGGGTACCTAATCTCAAACCAGGAGAAGTGGGGACTGAAAGGAGATCCTAACTTTACCCATACGATGACCACTTGTATACCTAATCCTGAATTGTTCCCCACATCTTAAAACAAAAAAACAAAAACAAAAAAAGAACAAAGGGACAACTCCAGTCCTTAGAAATCTCTAAGGAGTCCACAGATATAACTTCCTCCAGAGGACATGCTGGCATCTTGCTATGAATCTCTCAAAGCCTTTCTTAATTACTGGGCGATGGGGAAGCACTTCCTCTAGCTCAGAGGAGGTAAAGGGAGGTGGGTACACACAGTGATTTAACAACTTCTCCAACGTCTTTATCCATCACACTGTGGTCACTTGTCTTGAGGTTGAGGGATACAAATAAATCTCCTCTTTAAACTCTTCAACACATAATTCTTTTGTCACGGAACTTAGGTGACCACCAGGGAATCACCCACCTATTGTGGGACCTGAAGGTGACAGAATTTGGGAGAGGTGTTAAGAAAAACAATCCAAAGTAATTAGCAAAAATTAGGAACAAATGTGAGTACTTATTTCGAAGATTGAAAAAAAAACAGAACTAGTTAAAATTTTAAAACATTTACAAATACTATAAACCTCACAAAATAAAAAATAATATTTTTATTAATTAACTGCCTGACATTACTCTAAAATGCCCTTTTCCTTATGACTTTTGGGCTTCCTATTTTTTTTTATCTCCTCTTCACTTGCCAGTAATTTAGAAATGCCATTTTCAATACACGTATTAGGAAGGTATTTCAAATTTTGCTCTGACTTGGTTTATTAATATTTTTATTATTAGTTTAGAAGTTCTTTCTGCCTTTCCACCTCTCTATTGGAACTGCCATGCAAATATTTGGAATTCTTGTAAAATTTGGGAAGATTAGTATTACTTTTTTTCATACATGACCTATAAGGTTTCAGGGTGCTTCAAGTTTTCTGGCTAATATTAAATACTCTTTCAACTGACATTATTCATTGTGTGGGAGGTCCCTTTGCCAGAGAGATAAGCCTGAAGCTTCATTAATTTGCAGTAAATCCACAGTGACCTGCTGATGCTGGAGGAACTGGTTTTACAATCTCTTGGCCTTTATAATCTAGGCCATCCATCCCCTCAATTTGGGATGCAAGGACACTTGGCACATAACCTCTCATTCTTAGCCTTAAGAAAGTTATTTAGTATGAGAAGGAGATTGGCGATAGTGGGAAACTGCCAGGGGAGTGGGGTGTGGGGTTGGCAGTTGAGGGAAACTGTCAGGGGAGGGAGGGGCATACCTCATCAACAAGGGTACCTGCATAATGAACATTTGTATACCTAACCCTGAATTGTACCCCATATCTTTAGAAAAAAAAAAGAAGAAAGGTATATAGGACAACAATTGAAATGAAGACTGCAAGTGATATTATGTAATAGCATACAGGATAGGACAACTACGTTAGTTTAAAAAACTAAATCAAATTCTGAACCATATAGACAGAAAACAAATATCCTATCTCTCAAACCACAGAATTTTTTTTTTTTTTTTTTTTTTTTTTAAGATGAGCTCTCTCTCTGTTGCCCAGACTGGCAACCTTTGTGTAGTTGCCAGGATTTTACCACAGCCTTGACCTCCTGGGCTTAGGCAAATTTTCCACCTCAGCTTCCTAAGTAGGTGGGATACAGGCAGGTGTCACCATGCTTGGCTAATTTTTTTATTTTTACTTTTAGAGATGAGGTCTTTCTATGTTGCCTGCACTGGTCTCGAGCTCCTAAGCTTCAGCAATTCTTGGCTTCCCAAAATGCTGGGATTACAAGTGTGAGCCACCATACTTGGCTTTCAAACCATGGAATCTATAAGACATTATAATGATTACAATCTCTGACATCAATGCAGTAAACCTAGAAAGTCATTTTAAAAGGATATTAGAAAAGATCAACCACTCACACACTGGAAACAATTAATCTAAATAATTGTGTAGGGAAAAGGAGGAAATAAAAACTTACAAGGACTCAGAAAAGGGTTATATAAAATCACTGCTTATAAATATCTATAGAATGATGTTAAAGTTTTAACTAAAAATAAATTGAAAACATTAGGTATTTTTATTATTAAGCAAGAAAAATTTAAAAAGCATTAACTCTAGAATGTAATAATAAGAATAAAAATAAGCATGTAATGAATGCAGAACTCTAAAATTAATAAAGCAGAGAGTATGTTTGTATTCATTAATTAGAAATCAGATAAAAGTAGAAGTCATGAATAAATACTGTTTTCTAATATGCAACGAATTTGAGATTTGGACACTTTAAGGAATAGTGTCATGAAACATCCGTTAGCCTATTTATATAGAAATACTGTTCAGACAAGACTGAACTGAAAGTAATGAGAAACTAGCAGGGGAAATGTTAGCATATTAAATTATTTTATTAGACATTTCCTGGTCATGGCTTGGTGAGTCTGGCACATAATTGTGTATCTATAACTAGCACAATAGATTCATAAATTCACTATGCTTGGCTTACTTTATACTTAAGTGTATATGGGACTGTGGAATTTATAGTTGGAAAGGGAAATGTGTGTGCCCTGGGAAATATGACAGAACAAATCTCGTGGAAACGTTTGTGATACTTTCTGGTAGAAACTTCAAGTAGTAATAAGCTATGGGAATATTGATTGATTTCCTGTGATTATAATATCTTCTTTCTGATGTTTTCATTTAAATTTTTATTTAAAACAGAGACAAGATAGAGGCAGAAATATTGGCTATTCTTTGCCTTTCATTTTTGCATCGCATAGTATTTTTTTTGAAGAAGAAGAAGCAGGATTTATTGAAGTCAGAAAAGCTCCCACAGTGGGAGGGGACCTGAAGTGTTGCCCATCTAGGGCGGAAAACCTGGTGCTTATAGCCCTAAGTCCAAGCCGATTGGCTAGCACTAGCTGTGAGCTGTTGCTGTTCTGATTGGTTGCTTTTCAATCCCAGCAGTGAGTACCTAAGCTCTAGCTTGAGAAGTTTGCAGGGAGCTTGTTTACCAATGCTGAGCCTGAGAGGCCTGCCAAGAGTTCACTACATTTTTACCAGAGGATTCACCTGTCTGTCTGCCTAACCTTTTTCTAGCTCCTGTCTCATTCTCCCCTCTGGAGTAGTAACCCTAACTGCCATTAGGGAGTGAGAATGATGACCAGTCTGACTACTTCCTGCTGATCATGGGCGTTGCATGGGGACAGCAGCAAGAGATCCTCCTTGGGAGGATGATCTAAAGGTCCTCATAGAAAGAAGCTTCCAAGCCGGGCTCGGTGGCTCAGCCTGTAATCCCGCGCTTTGATAGGCCGAGGTGAGTGGATTGCCTGAGCCCGTGGGTTCGAGACCCACCTGGGCAACTTGGTGAGACCTCATCTCTACAATAAAAATCAAAAAAAATTAGCCAGGCGTGATGGTGTGCACCTGTAGTTCCAGCCACTTGGAAGGCTGAGGCGGAAGGATCTCCAGAGCCCAGCAGGTTGAGGCTGCGGTGGCCAGGAGCGGCCACTGCACTCCAGTCTGGGCGGTGGAGTGAGATTCCAACTCAAAAAAAAAAAAAGGAAAGAAGCTTCCATACAATGCTCCATCTGCATCCATTTAGAGTTTGATGGCCTCTAGGGGGAAAAAGCCCATGTCCATATATTAGAAATCCCTAGTCTAAAAAAAACATTGTAACCAACTGGGTCCTGAAACTGCCTGATCTTGTAAAGAGTCAATGATTTTACTGTTTTATAACCTGTAGTCTCTTCTATTTGGGAGGAAGTTTTAATATGGAAACAAGTTTCATTTAATAGCATGCATGTTCTTCCTCATTTAGTAACACGCATGTTCCTCCACATTCCACCGTGGGATATCTAATGTTTGAATAATTACCCTGTTGAGCCACGTAATGGATGGTGCTTAAAGAAGCTAGGACTAATGATATTAGAAACGGGAAGCAAGACAGAGTAAGCATTTTGCTTGTTCCCGAGGGAAACTTCTCAGGATTAAGGGGTCTTGACAGAGACATCTAACAGTACAAATCAAGATGAAAACAAAGGCAGCAAGTATAGGTAGAACCATTAGGAGGAAATCCATAGGCAGTTAGTAGTGGTACTTATCTTTTACAATCTTTAGTTTGATTCTGTATGCTCTTCTGTGTCAACTTCTCCTGGACTCCATGCTTTCTTTCTAGCATGATGGATCCACAAGTCAATACCTATAACCTTTACTGCCTTCTGTGGAGCCTCATGTTCGGGTGCCAAAACTGATGCGGAGCCTGGGTCAGCCTGGGCTTCAAGAGTGTCAGCTCAATGGGTCGGCCAGCCAAGCCCCAGAGGGGGTCATCAAGGGTCTGGTAAGCCTAGCCCTGGAAGTATCAGCTCTAATGGACTGGCAAGCCAAGTCCTGAGTGTTGCGATCATGAGCGGGGAGGCTGGCAAGCCTAGCCCCCAGGGTGTTGGCTCTAACCGGCTGGCAAGCCAAACCCTGAGAGTGTTGCTGGTTCTGTGGGCTGGCAAGCCTAGCCCCCTGGGTGTCTCAGCTTTGGAGTCTCGCTTTCTTCCGGCTGCTCTCCTGGTTCAACCGGTTCCGTCGGCTGGCAAGCCAGCCTCTGGGGTGCACGGTCCTTCGACTCCGATGATCTGCAGCTCTTCAAGTTGCATCTCTTCAGGGTGGCGGTTCTTGTCTCATGCCCAGGAAGAATGAGGGACACGGACAGCCAGAAAGTGAGAAAGCAGGATTTATTGAGGACAGAAAAGCTCCCATGGTGGGAGGGGACCCAAAGGGGTTGCCCTGTATTTTTTTAATGTTTTTTTTATTGTTTTCTAGTCTTATACAGAAGTCCTAAGTGGGTTTGCTTGCTCAGAGAAAAAAAAAGTGTGTCAAATGTAGGTCTTTCATGAATGATTCATTTAGTTTGGGGGACTTCTTTAGCTCATCCCAAAAATGTTTTCAATAATAATGACAACTTTCTTTTAAATCAAGACACATGGTGAAAAAACTGAAACAACTGTTTTTAGAAAAAGTGTGGGGCAAATATTTGATTATTTAACAATGCTCCTCTAACTTCAGCCAGACCAGAAAATAGTAATTTATGGGTTTTAGAAAGTTCTTATGCATAGTTGGTGGATGTGATAATTGGTACAACCTTTGTGTAGTTGCCAGGATTTCTCCACCAAAACACATTAGATAAAAATTTGTTGACAAAAATAACCACAATAACAATACACAATATATGACATGAGAAGCTTATTGATATGGATACATATCTTAAATGCAACTACAGAGATTAGGGTGTTTTTTTTTTACAGTGTTTATCCTTCATAAATTCAAGTTGTCTTTACCACAGCCAAGAGCTCTATTATAAACATGTTAAAATACAAGGTTCAGTTCTCGCTTGCTTAACAACTAATTGATGTTGCACACTATTCTATAAATAATCCATAAAATTACACATTCTTCACATCTTTTGTGATCATTAAAACAATAGCTTAATTAGATTTTAATAAATCTAGCACAGTTGTTTCTTCTGTGCTCAAATACTTATTTCCACTTATTTCAAAGGAAGTAAACCATAGGCTCAAGACCTGGATATTTGCATGAGAATTTAGAGCTCCTTTTAACACAACTAAATTTGAAGCACTCCAATTTTAAAAAGCAGGATATGGCGAATTTTTTAAAAAATCAGAAATCCTCCTTCTTAGATAGTCAAGAAATTTTGTGTATACATTCAATATCAGTGATAATTTGCTGATTGTTTTAATGGGTTGTTAGCCCCTCCTTAATATGAATGCAATATTTCTGTAAATTTAGCATCCTTTTTTTCATAAGACAAAGAAGAAGATTGAGGGGCATAATTATGATGTTAAACATTCTTGATTAAATTTAGTAAGACTTTGAAAATAAATCTACAGCTATTTCTTACAAGCACCTTAAACTCTGAGAAAGATGAAAGCTAAACAAAGAACAATACTGTTATGAGTCATATATTTATTTTTTTAAAAGAACCATAAAGCACTACCACACAGAAGTGCACTGCAGGGCTTGTAGACTTCATTTGGGGCTGAGGTCGGGTGATTGTGCTGGCTGTGCTAGGCCCGGTAAGCCTCTGGCAGCAACCTTTCATAACAATGGCCTGAAAGGTGAATGTGGTAGGCCCTTCCTGCAGGCCACAGACATCAGAGCACAGTGAAAATAAAACTTAATCTGGATGGCAGAAGTAGAGATAGCACAGTGACATGGATTCACAGCCCTTCCTTCTCCCAACACCTATCCAAAACAAATAGACTCCAAAGTTAAAAATTCAGCAGTAGCTAAACAAGAACATAGTATCACCTTTTTTCCATAAAATTTGGAAAGTGGTGACCTGAGAGAGAAAAAAAAATCTTGTAAAATATGTCACCCCTTCACCTCAAATTCACCAATGATTTCTCACCTTCCTCACAAAGCCCAAGTCCTGACCAGTCTTCCTGGGTTCTCTTTGAACTGTCTCCCACCAATTCTCTGACTTCCTGGCATGTCATTCTCCTCCTGACTCACTCCTCCCCAGTCACATTGGCCTCCTCACTGGCCCTCGAATATGCCAATCACTTTTCTAGTGCCGGGCCTTCCCATCTGTATTTCCTCTGCCTGGATGTTTCCTCTCTGGCTACATACATGGCTCATTGCTCCATTTACTTTAGGTCTGTGCTCAAATGTCACCCTATCCAAAATAGCTCTTTGTTATGCTCACTTATTTCATTTTTCTTCATAACAGTGATACCATCTGATTTACATATATGTTTTGTAATTCATTCTTGTCTCATTCCCACTAGAAGGAAATATTTCTAGACCAGGCACTTAGTCTATTTTTTTTCATTGTTGTAGACTTAAAATGGTGTTTGGCATAGAGTTGACACACAAAAAAGCATATTAAATGAATGAGTGAAATCTGGTATGGCAGAGACTTCTAGCCCTGGTCCTATTCTGCAGAAGCAATGTTCCATGAATGCTGTGAGTTAACAAAGTTGTGACATTCTCACTAACATCATTCACAGAAAGAGCAGGGGACTGATGAGGACCATAGGAAGGTCAAGTGAAAAATGCAGGAAACAATTTTGAGGGCATTGACTCTCACTGCATGATAAGGTGTGTGGAGCAAAAGCCTGAAGGAGTGAATGGTTGGGGGACTGCTTATAGTTAGGTCAAAAGTATTATAAGTACTTCTATTTCCTAGGCTGGCATAGTTTCTTCAAAGGCGCTACTAATAAAAACTCTGATATTTCTTCAACAGCATACCCAGCACTACCTGTTAGTGGACTGCTATTTTGGAGTGCCTGCATGACTCATTAATTGCTGGGATAATATCTCAGATACAAATTTTAACACATCATATCAATGATTTCATCTTAATATGAAAAATTTGCTGTAAATCATCTTAATCAGAAATAATTGCTCTAAATTTTTAAGGATCAGATAAAAAGAGTGACCATCCAACCCCTCCAGCATCAGGGTCAGTTCTTCTCTACAGCCAACGTGAGGTTACACAAATCCTCAGGTTAGTGTCTCCTGAGAGTTGGGCAAATTTCCGGTAATAAGGACAGGGGTGGGGGCTTTGGTATTGTGTTATGGCGAGTTTCTCCATTGGAGGAGTGGAGATGTCACAGAGGAATTCTCCCAGGCTTCCTGGATGCTCCAGGGTCAAGGACAAGCCAGAACAAAGTTTTACTCTCTAAGTTATACTGAGTCAGATTTGCAAGTCAATCAGAAAGCTGTTCGTTGATCATTTATAGAGTTAGATGAAAGGAAGCCTCATAGATCATTCAATAAAAACTCACTTGGTAGATGAAAATAATGAAGATCATACATAAACAGTGACTTGTAGTAGGCACAACTAGAGTCCATGACGCTGGTCTCCATCTTTATTCAACTTTCACCATCCTGTGCCATGCCAATCCCTGGTGTTCTGTTTGCACCTAACCAAGTCTTTAATTTGTCCTAATATTCCAGTTTTCTTCTTCTGCTTTTTAAATTGATTTCTTTACCTGCTGATTCCTCACGTTAAAAC
>CAUYQG010209363.1:0-20181 GCA_963574415.1 Tarsius wallacei
ACCCCATCTTTGCTGTATGGTTCAACTACTTAAAAAATATATGTATTATAGATATTGTGCGGTTTAGCAAGTTTAGAGACTTCAGAAGAACAAAAATTCTTTAGAAACTGGGCTGAATGCAATAAACACCAGGCCCTTTTAATACTGAAACTTGTTTTTCCAAAACAATAAGCAAGCTTGGTAATGACCAAAATCTGAATATAAATGTATGGGTACTAACTTCACATAAAACTGTTCTCAAGAGCAAACTCTAGAATTGATGCATACCTTTGGGATACACTGAAGCAAAAAAGAAAAAAGGACTGCATCCAACAACCATGCTGTAATCTATTTATAATCACTTTCCTAAACACTATAAATATTATAACTAATGTGATATATGTTTTGTGATTACATGGGTGGATTAAAACATTGAATTTAAAAAGCCACAAAGAAAAAGAGATTATCTTCTATTATGCCACTTACAACTTTTGTTCCATTGGCACAAATACAAATTTGACAACTGTATCATTACTGAACACAGTGACTAAATGCCAGGATATTAGCTTTGTAATTTTCACCTGAAATCACTGTATAATCATAAGTGCTTGCTAACCTTCTTTTTATTAGCTGAGTTTTTTTCTTGCTCTCATCCACTAATAAGTTAATGTAATACCTTTTCCCCCATCCAATTTTTAATCTAGTAAAACAAGAAATAAGGTAAGTCAGAACAATATTCAAGAACACACATTCTTTTTAAAAAATTCCCCTGTACTTGGCAAGGATTAACACACAATTTGGTTGCAAATTCAGAAATCAAATTCTGCTTTATTCAGGGAAAATGATAGCACTCAGGTAATTCCACTGGGTTATTATTCAGGTTGGATTGTTTTTGCCTTTTTGCTTTCATATTACATCATTCAAAGTAAACAATATATTTTTCATATTATATTATTCAAAGTAAACAATATATTTTTAAAGTGTGCTCAAAATTATCAACAAGGAAACCTGGACTATTTACATTGTTGACGAGCATTATGATGGACAAGTTTCCAGGAAGAAAAACTGGGTTTTTGCCTGTGGGCCACATCCATGCCTGAGATCAGATGTTTGAAAATAAGTCCTAGGAAGGCTGTCGCTGTACTAGGATGTTTATAGTATCAGCCTTATACAGTTATTTTTTCCTGATTTCTCCACAGATCTGCCTAATGGGAATGCAGCCGGCAACTTCCTGCTGCATTACTCTCTCCGCCAGCCCATGTCCCACAGTCCAGCCTCAAAAGGCTGTGGGTGCTTCAGTTAGTTTCCCTTTTCTCGACATTTTAAAGTTTTAAATTTTCAGTATCCAAGGCATTACGAGCACTTATAAACAGATGCACTTAATCTAATTAAAGCAAGTAGGACGAGTGTGAGTGAAAAATTACATTTTCACTTGGGGGTTTTAAACATTCAGTTGTATGTCCAAGAATAATGATGTTTTTAAAACTGGCCCGATAAACTTGAGATTGCAAGTTTTCGGCAGTTCCTGGGTAAGATGCCACTTCGATCATCCCAGACAATGTGCCTTTTTGAGGAGCTGCTCAGAAGCTTTGGGGACTCTGAATAAAAGCAAACTAGGCATATGATTTTTTTTTCCTTTTGCCTTTGTCTCAAAGTAGTTTGAGAGTCCATTTTGGTATGTCTTATTTCGTAATATACTTGTATTCCTACTTTATGATGAGTTCATTTTTAGTCTCATTTATACACAAACCTATTAGCATCAATCTACCTTGGGTAAACATATGTATGTTTATAATTTTCATGGAAATAAATCAGCAAAAGATAATTCAGAGTTGATAGGATCTCGGGTTGGGTAAGGAAGTATGAGCAAGCATCCGTAGAAAGGATTCTTTCCTTCTGGACATAATGAAGCATTTTTCAAAATCTTTTGCTTTATTGCACTCAGTTCTAAGTCAAACTTGACATTAGTTTACCAGCAACAATAATGAAACTCTGGCTGTAAGACAAGCTTGTTTGAGCACAAAAGCATATGCCGGACGCTGCATTAGCCCACCCCATCCCAAAAACACAACACAAAACACAAAGCCCAGCATGCCAACACCATTTCTATACCTTCTTTCCTTTTTTAAAAAATGACTCTAACAAACATACTTAAGTGCGCCTGCAGCTGAGTGATGAACAGCATGCCCCGTTCTCTCTTGTGGCTGATGGGTGCTGACTCTGTATCCATGCAGTCGCATGTTTGGTTAGAAACCTTCTCTGAACAGCTGCCTTACTATCTTGGACATACTTTGGAAATCCACACATTCCACTTTTCATTATGTGTTACCTGTCTATTTATATCTCAAAAAGAAGTCTAACCCTGAAAGCATTCTTAAGGGGTTAATTATTTTTTTCAATTAAAGGGTGTGCATACAACAACTTGATAAACAACTCTACGATAAATTTGTGTTCAATCATATATAAATATATGAATATACTGTATGTAATATATACATACCCGTATGAAAAATTTTCCCTTGCAGATGAGGAATTGCGATTAATAGTTTCCATTCCAAAATAGTAACAACACAAATCAGAAAATATGAATTAAGGATGATGGGCCAATATCTCTGATTATATATGTATACATCAAATGTCAAAACTGAATTCTTGGCTTTAAATAAGGAATCAGAAAAGGCACAGTACAAACTAAATTTTTTTAAAAATAAAAATTACCTTTCAAGGAGAAGTGGATGCTGAATTAATTTTACTCGATTAATTCTACAGTTTCTAAAATGGAATCATCATAAATTGTGAAATTAGCATTTTTCTAAAAAACGTATGTGCCACTTATTTTGTTGTACACGTCTTCAGTGGGCTAGATAAATTATAAGTCTTCTAGAATAAAGAAACAAAAGGAGAAAAAAATTGATTTAGAATTTAAACCGTTCATTGTTCAATTACTAGGGGCTACAGGAACTTTTTATTAAAATCAAGACTCCACAGATGACTTCCTTAAAATGACTGCAAAAAAACTTAAGCTGCTTGCAGAAGGAACTCATGCTGAATTTGAGATTTGAGGAGACAGGGCGTCAATTATAAGTTGTTTGAAATTTTACCACAATGGTCTTATTTATTGAAAGACTTACATTTTATTTTTTAATCAAATATGATTTCAACAACACAGGTGGTTAATTTACTTTACATATAAAGACAGTTTCATTTTCCTGATTGTGTCCAAGTATGCTAGCTTTTAGATTCAGTTAACTTCAAGGTTAGGATTGGATTTTTCATATATGCCCTTTCTATAAAAAGTAAATAAATGTTTTAACTAAATTTATCACTAGACGTCAATATTTAGTTTCTGCAAAAGAAAAATACTAAAGAAGAAAACCAATGCTTTTTTACTTTGTTTCCTGCTATTTTATAGAACAACTTTTGGTGTAATTCCTAATTTTAAAAGACAAAGTTCATTTTTTTAAACAAAAAAAAAGTAGTAATGTAAACAATCAGACAAGAAGTGACACTAAACTTGAAAATAAAAGTCTATATAATTTTTACATGATGGCCACATATCTTTTAAATGTATTTCAAAATAACCAGAGATGTGGACACGTATTTTGACTTTCTGTGCTTGGTTTTCAATGATACCCAGAGGCAGGGATTTTTTATTATCATCAAAGGTTTGTGTGTTTGCTAATATCTCATCCATCATCCAATTTTTTAGCTCTGTATTCTAAATATGTACCTTGCCCAGCTGACTTTCTGTCTGAGAGGAGGCAACAGACTCAGGCACTACAGGCTCCTTTCCTCACACCATCTCAACTTCTCCGAAATTGGAAGTCTATTACATGTAAAATGCTGGAAATTTATAGAAGGACTCCAAAGCTCACTGGGAAACTTCTTGAGTTGGGAAAAAACTTGTCAATGCACACCTGGACCTACAGATTCGGAAAAAGTAACCGGCTGTAGCCAAAAACCAAACACTCAGCCACCCGAACACAGTCTGCAAGAAACACAGAGTTCTTTGACGTGACAAGAAGAATTATAAATAAAATAGCTCGAAGGCAGACAGGCTGAATGAGCCTTTTAAGACAGCCTGTTGGTGCCTCAAACTTTAATACTCAGAACATTAAATGTTAGCTCCTTGAGGATAATATCCTTGGATATGTGTGTGTACATGCGTGCGTGTGTGTGTGTGTGTGTGTGTGTGTGTGTGTGTGTATGTAGCAATAAAAGTGCTGTTGCCCTTATGGCCTGGGGCCGATTTGAGGTCCTGGCGGAAAGCCCCTACCCAGGTGAAGGTGCAGGCTACCTGCATTCTCCTTGGGTTACTCCCTTTCTCATTACATGTGTACAAACACCCAAAGCCAGTGAAGACATAGCCTGCTGTAGATAACAAGGACAGATCTCAGATACAGAAAAGCTTTCCCAGCAATAAAAAATTATTTTGTGAATGGCAAGCCAGGGCCACCTCATTCATCATCATCGGGACAAAAGCAGCAAAGCCAATGCTGGGCAGTGAGGCAAGGGACCAGGGAGCTGAGGTGTGCTTTCCGCTGGGGAAGCTCTGGAAGCCACATGAGCCCGAGCCCAAATGCCCAGGAGAGGCTGAAGTGTGTGGACTGGATGGGCGTTTGGGTCCTGCAGAAGCTTAACTAGTCCAGACTGTCCAGGGCAATGAAGAGCCACAGACAGATAGGCTTGCACGCTGGGACAAATATTTAGGGTTCTCAGGTGTCTATCCCACGAGGGTCTCCAACCCCCAAGTTGGGGGCCACCTTGTTGTCATGTTCAAAGGTCTTGAGCAGGCTGGGATGCTTTCTATCTTGACCTAACTTCTTTCATGCTCAGCCCACACCCTTATTATAGCCAATGTAGAGGGGTTTGATATATAGTTCAATTCAACAAAAACATCCTGGCCACTAAGTGCCAGGCTCTCTGTGAGTCACTAAACATTTGAATCATAAAACAACGGCCTCATAGTAGAGGGTTTTTCCTAAGGTAATACGGATAGCACCTCATGTGTTTAGAGCAAGCACTTCATAATTCACACAGCATGTTCTTACCTCTTCTCCCATGATCTCACAACCCGTGCGGCACACAGAACAAGGAGTGTCATGCCTCTTTAAAAATGGAGAGAACTGAGGCCCAGGTGGGTAGAGAAGTAACTTGGTCTGATACTGCCCAGACCTGAGACCCCAACCACTGTAAACACACATGCGCTTTGTTATTTCTGCTTTTTTTTTTTTTTAAGGAAAACATCACCATCCACCCCTTCACACTCATACACACATAGGCTTATTTTATAGGTTAGGGCAGATTCCAGGAAAAACAGAGCCCCATTGAAATCTAGGTCCCAGAATTGCCTTAAGCTAGTCCAGCATTGGCAGCCCGCCGCCCTGCACCCTGCAGCCGGCTTCCGTCATCTAAGGCACCCACGCTTCCCTGCCAGGTGCATCCTGATCTCCCCTTCAAAATTGGACTGGAACATATAGACCTTGGGTATAAAATCACAGACGTGATCACCCCACTGGGCCTGCCAGAGTCCTTGTAATGAAGCTGCTTTGTCGGAGTTGAAGGATCACAATACCCCCTGCCCACTGCCCTTGCCTGTTGGTGATGCCAGCACTCTGCAACCAGAGCCTCCGTGGCCACGCAGCCAGGGTGGTTCCAGGCTTCACCTGAGACTCACCCACCCCTGCTTAGGGCCCTCTGTGAACCTGGCAAGCACCTGCCTGTGGTCTCAGTATCAAAGGCTGAGCAGGTGATGAAGATGGCATGGGAGAATCCTTAAGGTCTCATGTCTGCAAGCACTGCTGGTGACCTGTTCACCATGGCAGTTATATCTGAGGGGTGGCTAGGGTCCCAGACCCACACATCAGCATTCCACAGAGGCAAACTTATGCTGACTAGATTGAATTGTTGCTCCTCAGAAAGGAGAAAGGCAGCCAGGTGATGTGGCTCATGCTTGTAATCCCAGCACTTTGGAAGGCCGAGGTGGGAGGGATTGCTTGAGCCCAAGAGTTGGACACCAGCCTGGACAATATATCGAGACCACATCTCTACAAAAAAAAAATTTTTTTTAATTGACTGGCTGTGGTGACACATGCCTGTAGTCCCAGCTACTTGGGAGGCTGAGGTAGGAGAATCACTTAAGCCCAGGAGGTTGAGGCTGTGGTGAACCTATGATTGCCCCACTGCCCTCCAGCCTAGGTGACAGAGTGAGTGAGAGCTTGACTCAAAAAAAAAAGAAAAGAAAGAAAGGAGAAAGTCTAAGCAGAGAAATGAGGCAGGACCCAAGAAAAAGGTAACTGAGTTATCTGGCAAGTAATTCTATGGAAGGCAAGAGTTGCAAGGCATGTCTCGGTACAGCTTTCCTTTCCACACCGAGATTTGCACCACACAGCCTGAAAGTTACAGGGCACCTGCCTCCCTCCATCATGGTATGCGGCAGAATTCCTGCCCCAGCTTTGTCCTCACCACAGCAAGGCGCATCAGGCAACTCTTCAACACCAAATCTTCCTGAAGCCAAATTCCATGCTAGAATATTCCAATTCACAAACACCAAGCTCAGAAACAAACTCAACATTGTTTCAAAGTCCTATTGCAAAGCCTAGCAATACTTGCAGCCAGTGTACAAAAAACTATGAAATAACAGAATCAGGCCAGAAGGCCTTGCCCAGCATGGCCAGGGACTAGAAGCCACTCTGCTCATCTTCAAAGGCAAAGGCTTTCAAGATCCCTTTCTCTTGTCTCCTTTTTGCACCTAATTACAAGAGAAAGTGCCTTTTAAAAAACAGACAAAATCCTCTTTAAAAGAATTACAAGGAGCCAAGTCTCAAAAGCGTCTTGGGATAAAAATGATAACCTTGTCCAACATTTGAAGAAAAAAACAAAGAACACAGAAAGACATGGGATGGTCAAGGCCTGAATTTAGTGTCAACTGCATTCTTGACCTCAGCATCTTGGTCTCACTAGATCTACCCCCAGGTGCCAGAAAGGTTGTGATTTGAAGGAAAAAGAGGGGCTATGGGGCAGAGAGAGCCCATGTGCAGAGGGTCTAAGGGTTCCCCTTTTCTTCACCAGGGATTCTGGATTTTGCATTCCTGGAATATCTTTTTTCCCCCCATCTGACAGGCTTCCAAGCAGAAATAAAAAGCAGAAAAAGAAAAACAAGGAATCATATGCCTCTTCTCTCTGTGTCCCAGCTGACTGAAGTCCTTAAGGGCCCTGCAGACGCAGCTCACCAGCCTGGGACACCGGGGGCAGTGTCACGGTGGCCTTCCCTCACCCCCATCCCAGGTGACAGAGGCTCACTTGGCCGCGGGGTCCTTCCGCCGCTTAGGAGCACCTGGCTACTGGGGCGGAGGCCAGCTCAGGGCCCAGTGGGAATTCGGGCCCCGGGCCCGCACCGGCTCTAAAGGCGGGGAGGCCTCAGCGCGCCTCCTCCAGGCAGGCCCCGGACTCCCGGGACAGAGACGAGTCGGCGCAAGGTCTGGGGCCTGGGGTCCGCCTCGGGCAGGGAGTCAGGTCTGCAGTGGGTCGGGTCGGGGCTCCGGGATCCGAACCGAGGCCTGGAGTCTGAGTCTGGGGCCGGGGCTTCTTGATGAGGTCGGAGGCCCGGGCCGGGGCGACGTAGGGCCGGGTCCAAGTCCAGGTCGGAGCCGGGGGATTAGGGTTCAAGCCGGGGCCGAGTCCGCGGCTGCCACGAGTCCTTGTCCGAGCCGGGGTCCGAGCCCGGGGCCGGGGCCGGCCTCGGCGGCACGCGCCCCAATTAGCCGCGGGCTGGGCGGCGGGGCTGCCCCATTGAGGGCGAACAAAGGGCGCGACCCCAGGGTCAGGAGTCGCGGGCCGGCGGCCGCCGCTTTGTTCGCCCGCCTGTTTACTTTGCCTAAGTAAAGCTCACAATATATTGACTAAAGCGGATTAGAGGGTCGCGCCCCGGAGGCCCGGGGCGGGCAGCGAGCGGCTCCGGGGCCAGCGGGACCTCCCAGCTGGACGCGCCTGGCCGGGCCAAGGCCAGCGCGTGCAGATCCCTTCCCCGTCGGGGTCTGCGCCGCCAGGGGCGCCCCCAGCCGCGCCGCCAGGGGCGCCCCCTGCCTCGCCTCCGCCTCCCTCGGAGGGGAGCACCCGCCTCCCCGCTCTGCCAGGGAAACTGAGGCCCGGCCGGCTGCCCTGCGCGGGCGGCGGCCGGCTCTGATCTCCGAGAGGGGCTCTGCGGCTGGCCGGCCGGCCCCGCGTCGCGTCTCGGCGGGTCGGGGCCACCTGCCCACCGGGACCGCCCAAGCAGGGGTCACTCTTAAACCAACTGGGACATTGTGCTGTTTCCCCGGCCCCTGCATTTTAAAGAATTCTACCCTTCCCCATACTGCAGGTCTTGGGAATTCATTTTACAGGAAAGCAAATCGCACTT
Source organism: Tarsius wallacei (assembly GCA_963574415.1). Classification (NCBI taxonomy): domain Eukaryota; kingdom Metazoa; phylum Chordata; class Mammalia; order Primates; family Tarsiidae; genus Tarsius; species Tarsius wallacei. The sequence continues at coordinate 8,378 of CAUYQG010209363.1, forward strand.
GTCTGAAGGCTGAGAAATTTTAGTTGGAAACATGGGCAGATTTTTCCACATCACAAAATCCTGTAGCATTATGGTTAAAAAAGAAAATTCTGGCCTCTTGTCTTAAATAAGTGTCGCACTCGAGACAAGCATGGCAGGTGAGAAATCTTTTGGGGGAAGTACAAGCTCAAGAAAATAATTTTGTTTTCTTTTCTTTTCTTTTTTAAAGAGGGCAAATGATGAGTCTAAAAAGCACTAAAATTTTACCACTCAAAGAGCACAATTTATTTTCTGACATCATGAATCCATAGGATCCACATACTTCTCCAGAAATGAACTTGCAGAATCTTTTAAATTGTCTTTAGAAATCGGGGCAGCAGAAACCATGAACTCAAAATCAGGTACTGTGTCTAACCATGGAAGGGTTGTCATCCAACCAAGTACCCAATAAAAAGACTGTCATTTTTGTCTCTTCTTGCTGCTTATTTAGGGGACAAAAACATCTCTCAAGTCCATACAACATCTTAATTGAGATATTTATACCCTGGTGTACAAGTATATATGTTTGGTTAGGAAACCAATATAGTATTTGATTAATAAGCTATCAATACACAAATCTTTTTATAAGAGCAAGAATAATATTTACTCACTACTTATATTTGTTGGTCTAACGAATACTTCTGCTACATGCCATTTCTTCCCAACAACGAAAGGAAAAAATGTCACTTGTCTATATTTGTCTATTTTTCTATTATGAGTATTTAAAAATGATTTTCCCTGATTATAAAAATAACGCATGTTTAAGGAAGGCACAGAAAAGTCCAAGTAGACACAATTAAAAATAAAATATAAAGATAAATATCTAAGATATATTCAAGTAGTAAGTAAAAAATAAGAGTTAAGTATAAAATACACAAATAAAAGAAAACTCACCTATATGCTATGATCCACAAATAATATTCTCTTGCATTTCCTTCCTGACTATTGTTCGGTGAACATATGCATACAGTTACATACATATTTATTGTTAGGGAAATGTTGTTTCCCATATGCACCCATGCCATTACAAACTCTCTGTCAACCTCATTTTAAGGGTGACACAATATTCCATTATTTTGTTGTGCAATAATTTACCACCGTGTCCCCTATTATTGCATATTTCTTGTTACCATTTCTCTACTGTAACAAACACTGCAATCTATGATCTTGCCTGAGAAGTTGGTCTGCAACTTGGGTTATTAATAAATCTCTAATGATCTGTTGTAAAGATGTTGAGACCACTGCATTATTCTAAGGGGGTCAAGGCAGACCACGTAGACTCCATTTATCCTTTCAGAAATGAACTTGGCAATTCTAGAATTCCCTTCGGATCAGTTACTCCAGAAGCAATGTGCAAATCTATCTGCTTCCTCCTCCAGAGGCCTGGTCCTGTGGAACTTTCACCTGACAGATTTGTGGGACTGGCCAAGGCACATGTCTGATGGTGACATGGTATTTGGGAATTGTACCCTTGCACTACAGTTCTGGTGGGTTTCTGCTTACCAAGCCACTTGGCGCTAACCCCCAACCACTCAGTGGATGTAAGTCAGGGCCATCAAGCTGAACACCTTGGAAACATTATCTTAACAGTTCTGACGAAACCTTGCATGTCTAAGAATTGGTTTGTTTGATTTGGCCCAAGTGTCTCTCTGCCAAGAATTCAAGCATCAGGGCTGCTTTCTACCAGCCCCTGTCATGCTGCAGCGGTCCTGGGTTTTCTGTTGGGGTGGCCTGCCCTTGTCCTCCCATCTCCAGGCCCTCTCCTACACGGGAAGGCTTAGCATGGTCACCTCCATGACTTGGGCCCTGCAAGAGACTGGGTTTCATGCCACTCGATCTGGCTCCCCCACACCCTGAGCTGCCTGCAGGTCTGGCTTTGCCATGAGGTTGTGCTGGCAGTCTGTCTGGCCTGCCCCAGCAGGGCTCCCAGAACGGCAGGGCAAGGAAGCTGGGTGCTGTGGAGCCCAAGTTCTTCTTCCTGAACACCCAGGGCCTGAGCCGGGCCCGCCCAAAGGAGGCAGCCTGTTGGTTAGAGAGAAAGAATTGCCACAGAGGAAGAGAATGGCAAAAGAGACAAGGAGGACCAAACAGAAAAACCCAAGAAGTTATCAGAAAATAGATGCTACAAGAAATGACAAGAGCCGCTCGGCAGAGAGGAGAGCCTGGAAGGAAACACAGCGAAATGTGACCAGAGCTTGTCTCTGTGTGGGAGAAATGATGAACAATTTTTCCCGTATGTGCATTTTTCTGTATTTTCCAAGTTTTCTACAGTGAACATATGCTGCTTTCACGATCAGAAAAGAACTATATTACTGATACGATTATATTTCTTATAAGTCAAATAGGCAAAATTTATGATAGGAATAAAATGAATTATTGTTAATATTTATAAAATTAACATAAACAATAATCATCATGTACTGCCAGAAAAGTTATTAAGATGATCGCGGTAGTTCACATGTCTCTAGCACTTGACCCTTTGGAGAAACTTTCAAATAGAAAATGAAACTAGGCAGCTTTGCTATGCAAATGCTCGCTGCTGTTGTCATCTTCCCGCAACAACCCTTACCGGGATGGGCCTTGCTCTCATTTTAAATCTGAGAAGCTGAGGCTTGGAGAAGTGAAGGGAAGAGCCCCCAGACTTGAACGGAGACCCCGGGTCCCCTACATCCCAACAATAGCTTCCAGGCCATTTTCCCTGGGGATCCCATGTGTGTCTTGTTGTCCCCAATCTTTTTATTTTTATTTTTTTCCATTACTAGAGGTAGTACCTGCAACCAGGGTGAACTGCAGTTAATGAAGATTGCGTTGGGCTTGCTTTAAAATAACGGCATTTGCATGGATCTCTTTATCACTTGAGAGACACGATGCAGCTTGTGTGTCATGCTTGGAAGTGGCCTGGCTGAGTGTGACAGTGTCTCAGCCAGGCGGGAACTCCACATTCCTCCTTGGAAGGAAAAAAATGTGCATAGGACAAGGACTCGTGAGATGTCTGTGTGAGATCCTTGGGGCTGGGAGCCCAGCCTTGAAGAACTCCTCACGCCTGTGCAGGAACACCCTGCTCTTACCTTCCTTTTGAAAAGTGGGCCCTTTCTAGTCCCTTGATAACAACTGAGGAGAAACAATTTCCAAATCGAATGTATTTGATCTTTAGTATCTGTCTTTAAAAGTGAGCTAAAAGGCGAACTAGCATGCTGTTGTCTACTCTAAAAGGCAATTTCTAAATTTGGATTTAAAAAAAAAAAGTACTCTAGCTTGAAAATCCAATGGCTCCCCGAACGCAAGTAAAATACACCACCCTTTGTGCTAAAATCATCTTAAGTGGTTTAAAATAAATCAGAACAAAATGATGTGAGCCGAGCATATGTCTTCCATCCCTTGTTTTCTGAAGGCCGAGGAGGACGAGCCGCCACACACAGACCCGTTCCGTCCCGAGCGCCGACTGGGCCGGGATTCCGGCAGTCAATGATTTTAACAGAGAGGCACAACCTCTCCTGCACCAAACCGACCTAGGACTTTTATATTCCAAGGGCAGGCTCAGTTCTAGAAAAAAATTAAATTACAAAATAAATAATTATCAAACGTAATCAACAGGTAAGATGAATACATTCGAGACATTTGTTTTCTCCAAGAAAAATATCTGGCGCTTGGAGTTTTTAAGCGGTAAGTAGAAGCACACATTTTCAAAAGACCCTTCTTTTACTTCCCCTCTTCATACTGGGCACAGCAAAACATCCCTGCCTTCTAAAATAAAAACACATGCCACTTTAAAATTAGCGAAGAGGAGCCAGAATGCAGAATCTTTGCAGAGATTATTTTTAAATTAAAAGAGAGACTGTGAACTGCATTTTATATCTTTTGAGGGGATGGTACCTTCTCCACGTGTCAATAATTTAACTGTCAAATCACAACAAAACAGCTAATTCCATCTCTGAGATTCTAGAATCGCAACCTAGGAGGAGAGATTTTAATTGTAACTACTAACTAGCAAATGCTGACATTAGTCCTGCTTTCAGAGAGTCTCCAGACTGGGCCGGAACATGACTAATTTATTTTATCTTATCCATCTATCTATGCACAGGATTAAAATATTTATATCAGTCTGTTCACTTTAAAACGTGCTGTTACAGACACCAGCTTCAAGGCCACTCCTTAATTTTTCACAGTTTTGGCTTTTCATTGTTTCCAGAAATGCACAGTCCTTGAATGGTGAATACTTTCAAATGCTGATGAGATCTTTAAGTAGGGAGCCGGGCACATTGGGTTCTCTAACTAATATGAAAATCCCTCCTCAGGTTGCACAAACGCTGCCCAGCCACAGTGACGGAGCTATTCCGACGCCTGCTTCCCGAGAGAGACCCATGAAATCATGCAGGCCTGAGCCGGGCTTCTAGAAGGAGCACGCCTCTGGCCAGGGTAGCTGATGGAAACCAGAGCCTGGCAAGAAGGGAGCCCCAGCCAGCCTGCCAGGTAGGCAGCAGGCAGCAGGGAGTTAACACGGGGAGTGGGCAGGGGTGGGGTGGGAAGCAGGCTGGGGAAATGGGGGCTGCAGGGCCCAGCCCGACCAGGCACAGACACAGGGGGCTCTGTCTGCCTGCCCGCTGCCCTGGCACTGTGACTAACCGCCCCACTATTGTGAGCCTGAAGTCAGCCCTTTGTGTCATCCCCTGGTGTCTGGGAGCACAGCCGAAGAACCCTTTCCAGCAGCTCCCCTTATTCTGGAACCTGCAGCCCCAACATCCATCCTTTGAGCTCTCAGGGATGCCGGGGGCCAGTGGAAGCGTCCCTTTCCCTGGCCAAGAAGGGCCACTAGCAAAAAAGCAGAAAACCGGTCTCCCTAACTTTGGGCGGGGACATGGGGGGCAGGGGGACCTATGAAACCTTCATGGCCCACCACAGGAGCCCCTCCTTACATGTGGCAAGTAAGCCCTTCAAATGTGGAGAGTCCAAATTGAGACGTGTGTGTAAAATATGCTCGGGATTTTGAAGATTTAGTGTAGAAAAAATTGTACAATATCTTATTAATGATTTTGTATAAACTACACATTGAAGTGATACTACTTTGGAAATTTATATTAGATTTAAATGAATTTTAGTATCAAAGTGAATCTCACCTGTTTTATTTTTACTTCCTAAAAATAGGAGCTACTAGAACATGTTAAATTACAGATGTGGCTTGCGTTTGAAGCTCACATTGTTTTGTGCCAGATCATGGATGTGGGGGGATCACGGGTGTGGGGGCAGCACGGATAGACCTCGAAGCTTGCTTTCTCCTAGAGAGACAATGGCCTCCCACCCACTGTCAGGAACGCCAGACCCTCACAGCCACACTGTCTCCTGACCCTGGCTTTGCGTTCACCTGTTTCAAGAATTGGGAGTTACACACCCAGGTGTCTAGGAATACTTTGTAAAAACCATGTGTGCATGTAAGTATGCCTCCTTGCACACACATGCTCACACACATGTGCCCTGACTCCTCTCCACTATAGGCCAGGTCAACCTGTCCCAGCTAGCCTTCATGGAAGCCAGATTCACAGAGCACCCAGATGGCCCCCAAAGACTCCCCAGAGCCAGACATCTAACCCTTTGTCCTGGGACAGACAGGACCAAGCCAGATATGCCTTTCATGGGCTGGAGCACTTTTGACTTCCTGGGCCCCTTCCTCCACAAATAATAAAAATTACATTTTACAACTGCATCAGATTAAAGACCAGTGTAAGTAGGTTGAAACCATTATTATATATTCATTTTTATAGTCATTTTTTTCTTCTGATTTTAAAAGAAAATAAAATTAAAATATTTTATGGGTCCTAGGCTCTGTGTCTCATGGGCATGTCGGCCCAGATCATCCTTCCAAACCCTTAAACCGAACCCCATGCCTCTGCGTCTCACCCAGCAAGGTGCATTTGGGGCTTCCTGCCATTTGTCCGGGGATGGGGCTACCCTCCTCACTCTAGAATTCATTTCTTAAGTCCTGCCTTGAGGGAACAGTGTGTGAAGACCCCACCAGGTGCCAGAAAACATTCCACATTATTTTTAAAACACAAAAATTAGTCATGAGGAAAGCCCCAGATCCCAGTGTGACTGAAGGTCCCAAGTCAGCGTGAAGTAAGCCCCCCGCAGTACAGCACTGGAGTCCCCAACCAGGGGCTCAGGCACCAAGACTGGAGGCCAGCAAGCAAGCGTGCTGCCATGGGCAGTGACTGGTACAGTGACGCACAGCCCCATGCAGGCACCAGCAGGCCCCCATGACCTCTCGTCTTCACAACCCTGCCCGCGGTGCTGCAGGGCCCCAGTTTCTGGATGGGGGTGCTGAGAAGCCCAGCTTTCTGGCATCTCCCAGAAAGGGCATCTGGTGCTCTCGCCATTCCCCTTCCCGCGGTGCCAGAGCGCCAGGCCCAGGCCCAAATCCTGCTCGGGAAAGGACGGGTTAGTGCAGGAGACGGTTAAAATTCTGCATCCTTTTTGCATCCGCCTCCAGAGGAAGCGCTGCTTTTTTTTTTCCCCATGCAGGAGGAGGGGGGAAAAAAAGCTGAGAGCAGCAATTTGCAGGCCTTGGGATGTTTTTCTCCTTGACAGCCCTGGGCCCCGCCTCGCTCCGGCCCTTCCTCCGGCTGTGCGGCTGTCCCTGCGGCCACAGCTCGGTGTCTGCTGCTCCTGCCCGGGGCCCCATGCACATGCGTCCTCCCTGCGGAGTCCAGGCCAGGCCTGCCGGCAGGGAGGCCAGCTGGGGGGCAGGCGGGCAGCAATGCCCGCGTCGGCTGCGGCTGCCTGGCACTGCCCTCCTTTGTGCCTGCTTCCTTCGCCAGCCTTTGCTCGCCCCCACCCCCATGAGGCCTGCTCCTGAGCCTGGCCACACCGCCTGCTGCCCGCTAAGCGCCCACCCTGCACCCACCCAGGGCGCCCTCACCTTCTGGGCTCCCGGCCCCTGGCCTCGGGTCTTGCTGGTGCCCAGGGCGCCCGGCCCCGTCCTCCGTGTTCTGTGCTCGCCCCACCCTGCTGCCCGAGCTTGGCGGCGAGACTGGCATGGCGCCAGGCTGCCTGGGAGCCCAGCCCGGGCAGGGCGAACTTTCCGGCGAGGGTGTGTATGGGGGGAGTGTGGGGGTGAGGGTGGTGCCAGGGAAGGGAGAGGGCCCCAGGTGCCCGGCGGCTGCCCCCCAGCCCCTGGCCAGCCTGCAGGGGCCTCCCCCTGCCTCCCTGTCTCCTGAGTCCCATAAAGGCGCAGACAACACGAGCAGTTTAGTCAAAACAGTCATGTGCAGGAGCCGGCAAACAAACAAAAGCCCTTATTTATTTATTTAGTTCACACACCCAGATAAGGAGGCGCCTTTTGTGCACATAATTTCACACACATCAGAAAGGAGGCGATGCCACGATGCTCCCCACAGCCGGAGAGCCCTGGACAGCCGGCCTGGCCCTCATGAATAATTGCATCGCCTCGGCCTGGGCATTTCCATATTTAAATTGGGCAGCAGCGTATGATTAATTAAGAAGGAAAAAGGCAAAAAGGAAGAAAAGCGGTGGGGGTGGGGAGCCGGACATTCTGGGCAGCGCGACGTGCCAAGGTGCCCGCTGCAGCTTAACTCCTCCCATGCCAGGTTTGGGGGGGAGGTGGCCGCAGCAGACGGCAGGGAGTGAATGCTGACCAAGAGCCTTGGCCTTGGAGGGCACACCCTCGCCCACCGTCCTGTGTCAGGTGCCACCCCAGCTTCAAATGCTGCCCCTGGAGAGTTCTCTTCCTCATTGTTTTACTCAGAGCCGCTCACTACTGCTCAGGTCAAAACATGTGCTGTGCCAGTGCTGAGGGAACGAGATGCCCCAAAGCCTCCCAGTGGAGCATTTCAGGTTGGGGTAGATTGTCCTTTGCCACAAAAACCTTCATACACACTCTCTAACCCCACATGCAAACTGCCACGCTGCCCTTCCCTGGGGGAGGCTCTGACATCCCTCCACATTCTCATAAGCCCCCTCCTCCAAAGGGCTGTCCAGTGGTTCTTCTGTCCTTCTTCTGGGAATGAGACAGGAGGGCCTGTCACCCTTCTGGAGAGAATCAAGGCCTATTGGCTAAATGAGTGCCAAGGAAGCCTATGTTCCTGGAGACAAGAGATGGGTCCCATGGAGCCCTGGATTTAGGGTCCAGCCCTGTCCCTTGCCAGCTATGTGGCTTTACACAAGTTAAGGGCCTGAGTCTACCCACCTGTAACGTGGGAATGATTCTAATACCCAGTATCCCTGCCCCATGGGGTTGAGACAAACAAGAGCAGCTCTTGGTTGACAGAGCTGTGTTCCCAGATTCTTTGTCCTTGTGGCGGGCGAAAGGTTGGAGCCAGAGCAAGTTCAAATAGATTCAAGATGATCCAATCCTGCTCCTACTGAGGCCCCAGGATAGTGGTCAGAAATTTGTTGAGAAAACAACCAAAATCTTTGTGGCCGGGAATGTCTTGAGAACCACCAGGCCTGACTTGGCCATCAGTGGGGAGCTATCTGCCCTTGAGTATATGCAGGAGTGTGTGACAGTGGGAGGGCTCAAGGCAAGACAAGCTACCCAGCAAGAGCCTCCGGGGCTCCTTGGGGTCTCAGCAACATTTTTGGTTTTGCTTTTTTGAGTCAGAGTCTCACTCTATTGTCCAGGCTGGAGTGCGGTGGTACACTCACAGCCACTGCAGCCTCGACTTTATGGGCTCAGGCGATCCTTCCACCTCAGTCTTCCAAGTGGCTGAACTACAGGTGTATGCTACCACACCTGGCTAATTTTTCTTGATTTATTGTAGGTCTCGCCAATTTGCCTAGGCTAGTCTCGAACCCCTAGGCTCAGGCAATCCTCTCGCCTCTGTCTCCCCAAGTGCCAGGACTACGGGCGTGAGCCACTGTGCCCAGCTTTGACAGTGTTGTTATCATCCCGTTTTACAGATGGGGAAAGGCAGGCACAGAGAGGTCAGTATGCCAAAATGATAGCACCAAGAGATGAACCAGAATACCCTGACTCCTAACCTAGGACCTTTAACCACCCTACTGTGCACTGCACTGGCCCCCATCTAGGGAGAGAATTCAAGTTAGACAAAGACTTTTTAGAGAGGCAGCTAAGTGTTCTCAATAATGGATGACCCAGTCCCCCTCACAGATCACCCCAAAGGTCAGGCACCCAGTAACTCTGCCACATGAGGTGTGCCCATTGGGGAAGGAATGCAAGGGACAAGGCAGATGAATCTCAGAGCAAAGCACTCTTCCAGGTAGCTGTATTTGGGAAAATTAATACATCTCTCTGAGTCTGTTTATTCAGAGATGTGATTGCAGGTCTTCTCGGCTGCCTGTCAGTGAGTGTGCAGACCTGTGCCACAGGGCTCTGCTGGGACCATGCTAACATCTCAGCACACCCACCCTCCTGTCTGTGGGACATCTCATTCACACTTGTTTTTCTACTAGCCACGCAGCTTCTCGGTTCTCAGTAGCAAGCAGACTCTCCTTGGTGGAGCAAGATGGGGGAACTAATCTTCACATCCCAAGGGGCTTGCGGAAGATGAAAAGGGAACCCATATGAAGCGGCCCCTGACATGGAGAAGTTGCTCCATGAATATATGTTCCCTCCCTCTCTCCCTCTCTTCCTTCTCTAGGCATGGAGTTCGGCAGAGTCCTCAAGTTGGTGTTCCTCCAGGCTAAAAAGCTTTCAGCCCACGGGCAGCACATCACAGGGTAGTGGGGCGTGTGAGTGTGGACACTGTGCCTGGCCTTTGATCCTGGAGAAGGCCTCTGTGGCCTCAGTTTCCCCAGGCTCTTCCAAGTGTGACCCTGTATAGGTCTACTGTCCTAGACTCAAAGATGCTAGGGAGGAGGAAGAGGAAAGATAGCATTTCTTCAGTCCTCTGGAAAGGGTCAGATCCTCAGATTCCTTGATACCACATTTGTTGGGCAGAATAATGGCCCCAAGATGTCCAAGTCCTGATACCTGGAACCTGTGATGGTGCTACCTTACAAGGCAGAAGGGACTTTGCAGGTGTGATTAAGTTAGAGACCTGAAATGGGAATTAGCCTGCATTGTCCAGGCGGGCCCTATCTAATCACAGACATCCTTAGAAGCGGGGAGCCTTCTCCAGTTGTGGTCAGAGAAGAGAGGCTGCTGACTTTGAAGAAGGGAGAAAGGCCATAAGCTGAGGAACGCAGGTGGCCTCTAGAAAAGGGAAAAGGCAGGAAACAGATTTCTCTCCAGGAGCTTCCAAAAGGTGCCAGGGTGCCTGACTTTAGCCTGGAGAGTTCCACATCAGACTTCTGACCCACCCCCCCACTGTAAGATAATACATTTGCATTGTTTAAGCCACTAAATCTGCAGTGAGTGATGGCAGCCCCCGGAAACTAATGGCCCTCCCCCTCCTCCCCGACATGCCCAGATGCCTCTGAAGGGGAAGAAAGGCGACACAGAGCATGGCTCTCAACGTGTTCACACGCCTTGCTCCTCTGCGCTGTGTGGTGCTGAGCTGGCCTGGGGGCTGCCCATGGGCCCTCAGGAGCCTTCCCAGGGGGCAGATGCCCTGCAGAGCCTCCCTTCCCATGGAGGCTCTAACCTCACCTCCTGGCTGCAGCTCCTCTCTGTAGTCCTCATTCTCTTCGCCATTAACTAAGCGGGCACCATGCTAAGCGTTCTCCCATTCCAACACCAGCCTGAGAGACTGAGTGGTCTGCCCAGCCCATCTTACCACACATGGATCCCCAAATTCCATCCATAGTTTGGCAGGTCAAGGGGCCTTTTCTACTTCATAGTCACTAATGTGTACTCCTTATAATAGGGTGACAGAGCCTCTAGTGGTTGACACAGAGGTCCCTGGGCCAATGTCTCAGTCCACTGAGCCTGGCTGGGGTCCTGGTCTGTACAGGGGTGATGGTAGCACCTCACAGGTGGCTATGAATACAGTCACCCGGTTCAGGGCATGCAGTCGTGGCTCAAGACTGGCTTCAAGTCTGGCTGTGCTGCCAGTCGAGTCAGCTGTGAGGAAAGACTATGGTTTTTTCTTAAAAATGAAAGTAAGATGACAGGACTGTGGCATCATATTGTCACTGCCTAAGCCACAGGGGGCTGAGGCACTTGGGCAAGGTCGAAATCAGAGACAACCCCAAGAGCCTTCCAGAGCCAAAAGATCTCCCCCTACCAGCCTGACCAGAAGCCCCACCATGAAAGCACTGTCTCACTCCCTTAGGAAATAACCAGCAAGGTGCACACAAATGTACAAATATTCCTCAATTTGTTGTTTATAACAGGGAGAATGGGAGCTGACTGGGAAGAACCTAAGTGTCCCATTACGAGGGGTTCATTAAGGAAGTCATCCACTGGAATACTAGCCATCAAAATTGAGTTGCAGAACATATCTTCTGACTTGGGGAAAGAGTTGGGATAAAACATTTAGTTAAACAAGCAGAAGATAAAATGATACACCTAATAAGATGCTAAGATGCAAATCTGGTCGAAAGTGACATAGTTTCACAGAAGCTGGGTGAAGCGTTCCCAGCAGCAATCTGTGAATGCGGTTTCACAGGTGATTGAAAAATATTTTTCTTCTTTTGCAAGGATTCAAAATGTTCTAAAATTAGCATGGAACATCAATGATGGTATCAAAAAAAAAAAAAGTCAATGAAAAAGAAGAGGAGTTATACTCCTTCAATGAAGCTGCCTTGGCCCCTCCTGGACCTCAGCAAATGGTGTAAACTCATGCAGCAGGCAGGGCCAGCTTTGTGGGTTTGTGACCTACACTGCTACATGGGGCTCCAAGCTTAGGAAGGCCCTGCACCCAGAAGGGCCC
>CAUYQG010209365.1:0-11282 GCA_963574415.1 Tarsius wallacei
TCAAAAATTAGCCGGGCGTGGTAGTGCACGCCTGTAGTTCCAACTACTGGAAGGCTGAGGCGGAAGGATCGCCGGAGCCCAGCAGGTCGAGGCTGCGGTGACCAGGAGCGGCCACTGCACTCCAGCCTGGGTGACTGGGTGAGACTCCAACTCAAACAATAAAAATAAAAAAATAATAATAATGAAGCACAACACCTACCTTTACGGGATGGTTCTAATGAAGAAATAAGTCAACATCTGCAAAGCACTTAAAAATAGCATCTGACCCAAGGAACAGTCACAGATGTCTTAAATAAATAAAAAGTAGCAATAGCGAAATAATTTATTGTTTTCGATTCATTGGAACAGAATAGAAAACATCAGAATGCAGTAAAGTAAATAATCAGAGTGATGATAGTTTGTTAAATGTTGGTTATGGCTACACTGTTATTCAGTATCCCAGATATTGGAAGAGGGCAAACATTAGAGAAATAAACAAAACCTTAACAAGATCACGAGTTTAGCTCTCATTTTTACCTGTGCGTATCACAAAGAAAAACGTTACCCCACAAATATAAGCTGTGCAGATGAGACAGCTTATACCAGCTAACAGGAGCTCACTTCCCTTCCCAAGTCCACGATCAGTGTTCGGTGATATCACCTCGGTAGCTGAAATTGGTCATGGTGGAAAAATGTACACCACAGAAATTGGCAAATGCTATTTCCCTACCCCCTCCCTACCCCATCTCAGAGAGGCAGCTGGTCAAACCAGCACATGACTGCCTCTGCTCAAAACTGTGCACGTTTTCATCAGATAATAATAATGAATTCAAGGCAAATATTCAGCCATCATCAGTTCTAGAAAAGCCCATGGGCACACATGCTCAGCTATTAAATAGTTGTGGGGCAACTTTCTTTACAAAAGGCTTTATGTTATTATCCAGTAAATTTAAAAACCCTAAGGTTCAGTTTCAGTTCCCTGACATGCATTGCATAAATCTGACAATAAATAAATGTGTCATGTCTGGATTTTATGCAATATGAATTTTTAAGAGAAATATCTTGTCAGAGGACAAAACTGGAAGATGGTTGGAAGAGCATTTACCCCTCTACCATTGCTTTATGGAGCTATCTTACATTGGACAAGTCCTGCTAAAAGCTGATTAATATTATCAGTTTAGAAATATTCCATTTTTGAAAACTTTCTCGTTTACACTTCCTGATCTCCAGCTTTTCAATCAGGTTATTCTGGCCCTTCTCCCAGATGATGTTTTTAGACTAGAGAATGTGACTTACTTTACTTTAAATTATAAAAATATAAATAATATATATTATATACATAATTTATGTACTTATGACATATATTTCTAGATATGTTTGAGTAGAAATATACAATATACACAGTAATACATGCTTGAATTCTTCATGTTCCCTTATTCCTATTGGGGTCCCTGGAATATTTATTTTATAATATACATAAAAATAATGTAATCTTGAATATACTTAAATAAAACATAAGACCAAGCACAATGGTTCCCACTTGTAATTCCAGCACTTTGGGAAGGCCTAGACAGGAGGATTGCTTAAGCCCAGGAGTTCTAGACCAGCCTGAGCAACATAGTGAGACCTTGTCTCTATAAAAAATAAAAAAATCAGCTGGGCTCGGTGGCTCATGCCTGTGGTCCCAGTTACTTGGGAGGCTGAGGGGGAAGGATCACCTGAGCCCAGGAGATTGAGGCTGTGGTGAGCTGTGATGGTGCCATGGCCCTCTAGCCTGGGCGACAGAATGAGACCCCGACTCAAAAATAAAATAACAAATAGTAAGGTAAAGTGTTGAGAAGCATATAGTTCTCTCATAGCCAAATAGAAATAATTCTAGACTTTCAAAGAGTTTGAAATGCAGCTACTCATATGTCCTGCATTATTACACATTCTTAGGAGCTTCAAGCTCTTGGATACAGACTCCAGCTAGGAATCCCGGTATGAGCCCGGCTGGGTGACAAAAGGGACACATACGGGAAGGAACCTGAGCCACTGCCTTCAGAACACGACCTCAGCTTGAATCATACATACGTACTAGTGTAGCTTATTAACGTCTCACTATGCCCACGAGGCTGGCAGCTCCAGGAAAGGGGGACCCCTGCCAGTTTCTACTCACCATTATAGCCCCAGCACCTAGCAGAGTGCATGACATTGGTATGCAACAGATCCACCCTAAAGATGTGCGGAATAAAAGGTGGGAGGAATTTCTTTTCTGATGTCCATTATCATGAAGGAGCAAGAACATCCTTGGACTAAGGCAAGTCAGCCAAAGCATAATAGCTCGGCTCAGTAATGATCACCTGGAGTCAAAGGGTAAGACGGGGAGTCCTGCACAGGGTCCTTCTCTCAGGTCACCCTCTGGCCTGTCCTGAAGAAAGCCCTTTAAGCAATGCCATAAGGACTGATTTAACAAGGCCTGGAAGACATTGGGAGCACCTGGCCGCGCAGCCTAGGGACCCAGGTAGCTCAATGGTAAGAGATGTAGCATGGTATTGAACCCAACAGAGCATGCCAGTGCAGCATGGCATTGCACAGCCAGGCAGCACTTGGGAGGAGAGATGGCACCAGCAGCAGGGGTTCGCAGCACTTCAGAGGCCTACCCAGGTACCAGCAGCGCTGAGGGGTCACCAGGCAGGGGAAGAAAAGAGCAGATGTGGGATTCCAAGAAGACCGAGCTCGTGAGCTCGCAGGAAGCAGCTCTTAGAAACACCCACCCAGGCCGGGTGCGGTGGTTCAAGCCTGTAATCTCAGCACTTTGGGAGGCCAAGGCGAGAGGATTGCCTGAGCCCAGGGGTTCGAGACCAGCCCAGGCAACTTGGTGAGCCCTCATCTCTACCATAAATCTAAAACTTAGCTGGGCATGGTGGCACACACCTGCAATTCCAGCTACTCGGAAGGCTGGGGCAGGATCGCCTGAGCCCAGCAGGTCGAGGCTGCGGTGGCCGTGAGTGTGCCAATGCACTCCAGCCTGGGCAACAGAGTGAGACTCCAACTCAAAACAAAAAACAAACAAAAAAACCCACCCATCCAGAAATAGGATTTGGGGGTCCCAAAATAGCAAGTGGAATGAGAACATGAGAAAAATGATGTTTCTATAGACAGGACCTATTATTAATACACACACATATAAACAAAAAGTGACCAAGAATAGCCGTATGTTATGCAGGCGTTCAGCTCTCTTCGGTTTAAGACAAGAAAATCTAGATATTGAAAATCAATGACCTGTGACTTTCATTTCAAGCTGGGGCCATAGTTTTGCTTGGTTCATAATGATATGGAAAACAAGGCATGGCATGATAAAGTAATGTATGCTGGATTCTTTATGTTCCCTTATTCCTATCAGTCTCCCTGAAATACTTATTTCCAAGATATTCTGCAAGTCTCATGTGTCTCATTTTATGTACTAAAATTTTTCTCAACTTTTTTTACCACTTCAGAAAGAAAACAATTTATCAACAAATTGTTAACATCATGCAAAGCTGTCAAAAGCAAAGAAAGCCTTCACTGAACATTTTGATAGCACCTGATGTTTTATGTCTGTAGGCACGGGACTCACTCCAGCATCATTTTTGGCCCAATCTCCATGGGTCTAATCCTGACAGCTGGTACTTCATTAGAAGATATAAATCAGAAATCCTACCCCTCTCTTACCCCAGTCTAGTAAATGATCACTTACTTCTTGAGAAGGAAAAAAAAATCCTAGAACTGACATACTCTCCTGAAACTTCCTTCTTCTAAACAGCAAAAGGACGGTATGAAAGGAAATACCCCCCCCTTCTTGGCATGGCCCCGAACACAGTGTTCCTCATACTCATCCCTGAACATTGCAAAACAACACATCATGGAAACCCAGCTCACACACTAGACCCATCTTGTATGATAAGCTATTTCTTAAAAAGAACCAAAGAGGAACTCAAAATGTCATTCATTTAACTCACAGAAAAAAAGCAGCGTCTTTTTTTTCTTCCTTTTAACCTCTGTGATATCTCTTATATTCTATTTGATTAAGGTGTCAAGAGTGACATTTCAAGAAAATCTGGAAAGCAAGTTCCTTTAAGGATTTGAATTGGCCCCCTAGCTTTTACCTTGATCTGGTCACTGCTCCTAATACTTTCTATAATTAAGGGTTCTCAGTCAGGTAGGATTGAAGACTTTTCTGATGGTTTTGGAGGAAACCCAAGTCTAAGAGCTCCTGTGTAAATTTTTTGTTGTTGATGTTTGTTTGTTTTGTTTTTGTTTTTGAGTTGGAGTCTCACTCTGTCGCCCAGGCTAGAGTGCAGTGGTACACTCACGGCCACCCCATTGTCAACCTTCTGGGCTCTGGTGATCCTTCTGCCTCAGCCTTCCAAGTAGCTGGAATTACAGGTGCACACTACCACACCTGGCTAATTTTTATTTTATTGCAGAGATGAGGTCTCGCCAAGTTGCCTGAACTGGTCTCGAACCCGCATGCTCAGACAATCCACTTGCCTTGGCCTCGCAAAGTGCTGGGATTACAGGCTGAGCCACCGAGTCTGGCCTGTGTAAATGTTAACAGGTGGCACCCAATTCACTGGAAATAGCTTATAAATTCAATAAAAAACTATTCTTGGCATTTATTTTAAGAAATTAAATTTTGGAGACTAGTGACTCACACTTTAAATCCCAGCACTTTGGGAGGCCAAGGTGGGAGGTTTGCTTCAGCTCAGGAGTTTGAGACCAGACTAGGCAACCTAGACGTCGTCTCTACAAAAAATTAGCCAGGTGTGGTGGTGCGTGCCTGTAGTCCCAGCTACTCAGGAGGCTGCAGCGGAAAGATCCCTGAGCTCCCGAGGTCGAGGTTGTCATGGGCCATGATCATGCCCCTGCTCTTCAGCCTGGGCAACAGAGTGAAAGCCCAACTCACCAAAAATAAAATAAAATAAAAAATAAAGGAAATTAAATTTTAGTAAGTCAATAATAAGAAGAAATAACTCAGAAAGAAATGGTTCCTTTCCTTATTCCGATTCTGGCTCTGCAAACTCCCAAACATGAATCAGTCCTACGGTTCTATCTTTTCTACATTCAATGTCCAGATTTCTCAGGAAAATCACATAATCTTGAAGGGTTGAGGACAAGTTCCTGGTGCCACTCTTAGCTGTACCATCAGCATCACTCCTCCCTCCCACCTCTCTCACCCCAACTCACTTATTTCTACTCCCCACGGCAGTTACTGCAGAATTCTCCCATTCTGGGAATTCTCTCCCTTCACCCATCGCCGTTGTTCTCAGCAGAAAATGTGCTTCCTACGTCACAAGAAATCGGGGCATCATCTGATGTAAACTGCCCTATCTTCCTTCTCCCTATCTGCCTCTGTTTACTGTACATTTTGTGAATAACTTGGGAGCTTTAAAAATGACTTGTGCCTGGGTCCCATTTCCAAAAATTATATTGTTATAACAATATTTAAAAATATATATTATGTGATATATAGATAAATAATATTAAAATAGATTCGATCTGTTATTAAATTACCTGGGGTGCAGCCTAGGCATCAAAAGTTTTTAAAGCTCCTTAGTTGATTCTAATGTACAGCCAGGAGTAAGAACTGCTGCTCTTAATTAGAGATATAAATCAGAGCCATTCAATGAGATCTTTCTTTTAAAAAATCCACATATGCCCAAGTCTCGTCCCGAGAGATCGTGATTTAGTTCATCTGGACTGGCTGTGCTTGGCATTGATATTGTCAAAGCACTTCATCAATGGCTTTTTATATGTTAGAAATACTACTAGAAGAAACAACAGAAATACAAGCGAGGAGGAGTTCTAAAAGCTTTGCCAGGTCAAGTAAATATACATGGATTATTGTGTCTAATTTATTGGTTACTTATAAATTAACAACTTTGCACCCTACAGCGAACCCAACCTTTCTTCATTAAACATTTAAATGTAAAAATTTTAAAGAAAATAATTGGTAAATAATTTTCACCAGCAGTGAAAAAAGACTTTTTAAGGACAATGCCCAAGACTGAACAATAAAGGAAATATTGATGGCTTGCACTATGTCAAGATTAAAAATTGTCTGTATCAAAAACACTACAGTAAGCTGGGTACTGTGGCTCATACCTGTAATCCCAGCATTAGGGAGGCTGAGGTGGGAGGATCACTTGAGCTCGGGAGGTTGAGGCTTTGATTGTGCCACTGCATTCCAGCTTGGGCGACAGAGTGAGACCTCGTCTTAAGGAAAGAAGGAAGGAAGGAAGGAAAGAAGGAAGGAAGGAAGGAAGGAAAAAAGAGAAAAAGAGAAACCACTATAGTAAAAAAAAAAGATAAATGAAAACTCTGAAATATATGCTACATCTATGAAAGACAAAACTTAACATCTTTAAATATATGAAACTCATGAATCAGTAATTTTAAAAAGTAGACATACCAACAGAAAAACAGGTCAAGGGCATGAAAAAATATATATCACATATATACATGTCATATCATATATATGTCATATATGTCATATGATGTGACATATATGTATATATGTGTGTGTGTGTGTGTGTGTATATATATATGATTTTTTAAAAATACAAAATAGGCAATAAACCTCTGAGAAAACATTAAACACAGCTACTACTTTAGAAACCAAATTATAGAAGCAATCAGATACTATTTTGCCTATGGCACAATTTTGGCAAAGATGAAATGAAATAAATTATCCAGTGTTACAACGTTGAGAAGAAACAGGTGTTTGCTTGCACTGCTGTTTAGAGGGTACATCAGGTCATTCTTTAGAGGGAGAGCAACTGGACAATACATATGAAAAACCTTAAAAAGCTTGCATAGACTTTGAGCCAGAAAGTCTGTATCTAAGCGTTTAACCTAAGGAAAGGATCCTTTCTGCTGCTGAGATCCCTAGAGCATGACCCAAGTCTCTGGGTATTAAAAGACTACATTGGAGGAACTGGGCCAAGGCCACTGTGAGCAGATTTATTCGAAAACCTTCCTCTGCCAACGTCATACCTGGCACTTCTCACCGATGTGACAGTGGACACCACCTCCTTTGCAGAGGGCTGAGGTTTTCCCACTCAAATAGCCTGGTGACCTCACCGCTAGTGAGCTGTCTCGACCATGTAGATAGCCCTCACACAGCCAAGCCACCCTTGCCACTCGCACCGATTATACAACCCCTTTATGACCTCCTCCAGATCTCTCTGCCTGTGCAGCCAGTCCCTGATAGTCACTTTCTTCTGGCAGCCTTGTTGCCAAGGAGTCTGGGCATGAGCAGATGTCCCAGGTCTTCTGAGGACGCCTTGCAGTCATCCTCTTGATATCATTCGGCCCTCTTCCAGCAGCAGTTAACTCTTTCCATCCCCAGCGTCTGTTGTGCCAGTCACTGCACTGAGAGGTCTCTCACTTTCATACACAGCACAGGGTCCCCTTAAACACCAACCACCTGTACTATACATGTTCATGTCCTTTGTCCGTGACTTGTCACCCCTGCCCAACACAAAAACATGTTGCCTTACTCATTCGAACCGTATCCTTGTCCTTCTCCACTCTTTTTATGCCTGAACAAGAGTCATAACAGCAGTGTTTATAATAGCTAAAAACTAGAACAAATCTACTTGTCTAACAACAGGGCATTCACTAGATGTATCATGGTTCATTAGTATGATGGAATATTATTCAACCAATAAAAACGGCACAGGACCAGGCACGGTGGCTCATGCCTGTAAGCCCAACACTTTGGGAGGCTGAAGTAAGAGGATTGCTTGAGCCCAGGAGTTCGAGACTAACCTAGACCATATAGCAAGACCCATCTGTACAAAAAAAATCAATAAAAGTAGCTAGGTGTGGTGGCATGCACCTGTAGTCCCAGTTATTCAGAGGCTGAGGTGGAAGGATCACCTGAGCCCAGGAGGTCAAGGCTGTGGTGAGCCACTGTACCCCAGCCTGGATGACAGAGTAAGACCCCGACTCAAAAAATAAATAAAGGCAGAGTAGAAGATTTCATAACACGAATGATATCCACCATACGTTATTGAAAAAAAAAGTTACAAAATAGGTTTTCTTAACTAATAAATGTACATCAAGAGGCTATCAGTCATAAATCTCTAGTTTGTAGGATTACGGTTTATTTCCCTTTTCTTTTTTGTTTATGTCTATTTTTTAGTCTTTTAAAATGGTATTCTTTGGAAAGACAAAATATTAGAAATAAAAAATTCAATATGGCAGGTTTATTAAAAAAGGCGATTCGTTTTTCGAAGGTGTTTGAGCATCAAGCCCGTGTGTAGCCAGTCCACCAGGATGGTTCTACTCTCCCAAAGCTGAAATTGCCTCAAGGCCCTAGATGGGGGCTCACTCTGCCTCTAGGTGGTGCAAAGTCCTGATTCCCAGGGAGCTGGACCTGGAGAGATAGAGAGCTGGAGACCTCACTTTTGGGACTGCCCTGGAGATAGAATAGCCTACCACTCTAAATGAGCTCTTAGATTTGTGGTTTTCAAAGGTTTAGCAGAAGGACCTCTTTTCTTTTTTTTCGAATGAAATCTCACATAAAGCTCTTAAAATTGCTTTAGGTTTTTAAAAGGATAATTTGATAAACAAGCAGTCATTGGTTGGTTTTAAGAAGGTGACTTCCACGTCAGCCACAGGTTTGTTGATTCAGGGTGTGAAACCCAACCAAAGTTATTTTTACTTCCCGAACACAACCATTCACTACATACACATCTGAGTTCCCAGAGGCCCAACCTTCTTTCTAAGAAAGCGTTCCTTGTCATGTCTACCTGCAAACTTCTGCTAACACCTGGTTCTACCTTTTCTGAGCTCCAACACCTTAGATACAATTAAGTTTCCCTTCATCTGTGGCCGCATAGTACTTTAACTACTGCGCTCTATATTACCACCTTGCAGCATGGTGTCTGGGCTGGGCTTTGAGTACTGTTCAAACGAGTCTTGAAGGTAGGACTGAAAACTCCCACCATAACTGTGGACAGCCTCATGTGTCTGTTTGCAATCACTGATGTAGATGGGGATTAAGGAATCTATGTGGTGACAGAGAAGGGACTCTAATGGTGACCATGATAGGGTTCAGGCAGATAGAAACTATAAGACCATGTCTGGCTCTGCCACACTCAGCCACAAGTAGGTGGGGAAATGGTGGTTTCTAGGAGAGTAGATGGCCATTACCTAAAATCACTGATGCCCAGCCAATCCGTTGGTAGATATACATTCTAGGACTAAAAGGCTGTGTTTCCAAAGATAAACAGCTCTTCCATATTCTGTTTGGGACCTCTTTAGAAAAGTAGAACTCACAAAGGTTATACTAACTTGCACCTCTACACAACTGTCTTGTGTAAGCGTTCCCTTTTCACCCACCGCGTACCGTGTATTCTCACTTATAAGTGGGAACTAAACTAAGAATCTGGAAAGGCATAGAGAAGAGTATAATGGACTCTGGGGACTCAGAAAGGGGAGGAGAGGGGAAAGGGGTGGAGGGATGAAAAATCACTGTATCAGGTACAATGTGCACAGGTGGGGCTGGTGAACACACTTAAAGCCCAGACTTCTTCACCACGATACAATGCATCCATGTAACCCCAAAACTATTTGTTCCCCCAATGCTATTGAAATAATAAACACACAACAAACAAATATAGAACTCAGTGGAAGAAATCCAAAGAAATTCCTCAGTGGAAGGAAGAGAGGTAATCAGTCTAAAGCAGCAGCTGCACCTCAGCTAATATCCCAGAGGCGAGTATCAGCACTGCCAGAGGGTTGAGAGTAGAGGCTAGCAGGGATGCTGGAAAAAAGGCGAGCCAAGTTGTGCGTACAGAAAAGTGAGAAGCTGAGAGTAAAGCAGAAGCAGCGGGGTAACCAATGGTCTGGACCAACAAAAAAAGGCACAGGAGACCCACAGTGGGTCTGGCTTTTAAATGGGAGCAGAAAGAAGGTGGCAGAGGAAGAGGAGATGGAGGTCCAGTCATTGATAGGTTGAGAGTCAGCTGGCAAAATTCAGATGGAAACGCCGAGGTGTGCTCCCTTGTAGCCACAGAACAGTAAGAGTGGGAAACATTCAAGCTATCCTTTGTTTTCTTGCTATTTGTTTAGAAAACTGGGATTGACATTGACTTTTTTTTTTTTTTTTTTGAGACAAGGTCTCACTCTGTTGCCCTGGCTGGAGTGTAGTGGCACAGTCATAGCTCACTGCAGCCTCAGACGCCTGGGCTCAAGCAATCCTCCTGCCTCAGCCTCCCAAAGTGCTGGGATTACAGGCCTGAACCACCGTACCCAGCTGAGATTGGCATTCCAAACTACTATGCACATCTGTGAGATTTCCGTGCCCCAGAGATCTACGTGTCAGAAAAACATTCCCACGTGAGACTCAATCTACATGAAACGATGCACTTAGAAGTTGTTGCATGGTAATCACTTAATACTGAGATAGTTCCACTGGCAATGGGAAGTCAGTAGAAAGATTCCTTGGTCTGGTGAAGATTGCTTTAAGCCTAAGCATATTTCATAATCAGAATAATTTTTATCTAAAAAAGATTATTCAAAGATTAAAGCTTTATAGTTTAAAATGAAGACGGCTAGGATGCTACAAGAATGGTCCTAGGTCCAAGCACTGTAGATTACCTGAGTTTTCTTTAGCATAAAGTCAAAACTACCACAAGCTCACAGACATGCATGAGTTTCAAACTATCTGGATAGAGCACAGAACATATTTGCTTTCCCCACATTTTCATTTTCTTTCCCCAAATTACCCCAGATCTTGTTCATTATCCATCCCTACCCCCATTTTTAAAAATCCTGAAGTACTGCAGGTAGTGAAACCATACATGTGGGTTCAGATTTATGTATTAAGATGTATGTGTTCATGTATTTATATATTAATTTTTCTTCCAGGGAATAAATGAGAATGTCATGTGGATTCAAAATTCACGTAATTTATTTTAGTAATATGCATGTTAAAATGAGCAGAGGAGACTTTGAGTTCAAGGTCTGCATACAAATTAAACGCATATGTCTTTCATATTTACAAAGGCATTTGAGGGAATGTATGTTTGCAACGTGTGAATGAATTAAGTGGTGGGGCTATCACACTAGACATTAACCTTCCTAAATTTAGGCAGAGAGGAGCTCAAGAAGGAGGGTCATCAACTAAAAAAAAAAAAAAAAAAAATCCAGACTTTCACTCTGACCTGCAAACTCCTACAAGAGCTTGTGTCTTTCTTCACCTCAACCACTGTGCTTTTTTGTCACAGTGGTTTGTCTTTATCTTTTTGAGCATATAATATTGTTTCCTC
>CAUYQG010209370.1:0-21586 GCA_963574415.1 Tarsius wallacei
GTATACAAATATGCTTTGTTCAGACACCCTTGATGACGAGGTGTCTCCCCGTTCCCAGACAGATATTGAGTACCGTTAATCCCATCCCCCTTCCCCTCCCCTCCCCATAATTTCCCACCACTGTCAGTCATTTTCTTATAGTATTACGTT
The DNA here is from genome assembly GCA_963574415.1 of Tarsius wallacei. Classification (NCBI taxonomy): domain Eukaryota; kingdom Metazoa; phylum Chordata; class Mammalia; order Primates; family Tarsiidae; genus Tarsius; species Tarsius wallacei. The sequence continues at coordinate 151 of CAUYQG010209370.1, forward strand.
GGATGTTCAAGGTTCACTACATGAGTGAGAACATGTGATACTCCGATCTTTGTTTCTGTGAGAGGTCCCTCAGTATTATAGATTCTAGTTCCATCCAAGTTGCTGCGAAATCCATGATTTTGTTCTTTTTTATGGCTGCATAGTATTCCATCGTGTATATATACCACATTTTTTTAATCCAGTCCTCTTTTGATGGACAACATGGTTGCTTCCAGGTTCTTGCTATTGTGAACAATGCTGCGATAAACATATGTGTGCAGGTATCTTTTTTATAGAGTGATATGAGTTCTTCAGGGTATATTCCCAGTAAGGGGATTGCAGGGTTCATGTGCTTTAGTTTAACTATCATTTATTTAAAACAATTTTCTAGTGGCTCTTGTGAATTTTGTTTTTGACACAGTAATAATCACAAAGAAGTATGTGGTTTAATTTCAAATACTTGGCACTTTTCTACTGTCTTATTGTTATTGATTTTATTAATTCCACTGTGGTTAGAGAACATACACTGTATGACTTTAATCTTCCTAAATGTACTGAGAACTGTTTTATGACCAAGAATATGCTCTATCCTGGGGAATGTACCATGTGTACTTGAAAATAATATGTCTTTTGCCACTTTTGGGTATAGAGTCCTGTAAATATAAAATATATCAAGGTACCTGATAGTGTTATTCTGTTTTAGTTAATTTTTTGTGTAGCAGCCCTACCTACTGCTGAAAACAATTTTAATATCTCCAAATATGGAGTTATCCAATTTCTCCGCTTTAATTCTGTTATATATGTTGATAACTATTATATCTTCCTGTTCAATAGATACTTTTCTCATTATAAAGTATCCTGATAATCTTTAGTAATACATTGAATTTGAAATCTGATATAACATACCAGATCTATCCTCATGCTTACTGTTTTCTTTTTCAATTCATTTATTATCTACCAGTGTCTTTATCGTTCTTTTCCTTCTTTCCTGTTTGTTTTTGATTTATTATTTTAAACTTTTTCAAAATTTCATTTTAATTTTCCTGTTGATTTTTCTGCCATTTTTGGTGATTATTTTTATATACATTTTTATAACTTTACACAGTCCACTTATTATGTAATGTACTCCATTACAATCATAATTTTGTTTCTCCTTCTATTAGCTTGGTAGTCATCATACTTCTACTATCCTTTTAGCAGTCACCCTTGAAATTATAACAATTATCCTTGACTTAGTAAAGTCTAATATAACCACACTTTTAACTTTTATCAGAAAATACAGCAATCTCAGAAGAAATCAATTCCATTTTTGCCTCAACCTCAATTTATGTTATTACTTCAGATACTTTTCATTCTTTATATAAATAAAACACAAAAAGTGTTATTACTTAAACAATCAGTACTTATTTTATTTGTTTATTAACTATTTTTAATTACTTTTCATTCCTACCTTCAGCTATTTTACCATCTGGGATTATTCTCATTCTCTCTAAAAAATACTCTGTTAATTACTGCAGGTATGCTGGTGACAGATTCTACCAATTTTTGACTGAAAATATTTTCATTTTACTCTTATTCTTGGAAAATATTTGTTTCTTAGCATTTCTTTTCTTTCTTTTCTTTTTTTTTCCTTTTCTTTTTTTTTTTTTTCTTTTTTTTTTTTTTGCGTTGGAGTCTCACTCTGTTGCCCAGACTGGAGTGCAGTGATATGCTCATGATCACCGCAGCCTCGACCCGCTGGGCTCAGGCAATCCTTCCATCCTAGCCTTCCAAGTAATTGAAACTACAGGCATGATCTACCACGTCCGGCTAATTTTTTGATTTACTGCAGAGATGAGGTCTTGCCAAGTTGCCCAGGCTGGTCTCGAATCCCTGGTCTCAGGCAATCCTCTCGCCTTGGCCAGCATTTATTTTCTTTCAGAACTTTGGGGATATCATTCATTGTCTTTGGGGATACCATTCCATTATATTCTAGCATCATTCCATTCCACACATTGCTATCTTACCTTTTGGTCTAATTGCTGCTCCTTTGAAAACAAAGCATATTTCTTCTCTGTCTACATTGAGAATTTCCCCACTACCTTTGTTTTTTAACAATCTAATAGGGACTTTCTTGTATTTTTCCTGCTTGGAATTTATAAGACTTTTGAAACTACGGTTTGGTGTCTTCAGCTATTCAAAAAATTTTTTCAGGCATTATCTTTTCAAATATTTTGTGTCCTGTTCTTTTACTCCACTCCTTTTGAGACTCCAGCAATATATGTAAGACTTTCTCATTGCACTGTTTTTGTTTTATATTCTATTCTTTCTAGTAACTTTTTATTTACTTGCTTTTTAAATCTGTCCAACTGTATGCTGATCTTTAAACTTTTTTATTTTTTCTTATATTCTGTTCTCTGCTATTTTCTATTTTCCATCCTTTTACCTCTGTATGTTTCATTCTAAATATTCTGTTTTGACCTATTTTTGAGTTCACTAATTTTCCCTAATGTGAGGCCTAATTTACTGTTAAAACCATCCACAAGCATTCATCATGTGAAATATATTATTTTCAATTTTGAAATTTCCATTTGGTTCTTTTTTATAGTTTTTATCTCTTTGCTGAATTACCCAACATTAACATACTTGAACATGCTAATGAATAGTTCTTTTAATCACTATTTGATAAGTCCATTATCTAGAGACCCTATGAATCTGATTGTATTGTCTGGTTTTTTTCTCTGTGATTTTGACCATACTGCCTTGAAATTTGGGGTACTTACTTTCAAGTGAGTCCTAGATATTGCATGTGAAAATTACGGTAATTTAAGGTCTACGAAGATTCAACCTTCTGTTAAACAGTATTTACGTTTGCTATTAGAAGGCTGCTAGGAGACTGGCAAAACTGGATCCCCTTAACCCAATTTTAGGACTGAATTTAAAACTATACTTCAATCCTCCCAAAGAAAGTCTATTTCCAGTCTATTTTTTCTTATAGGGTATAGTCCTTTAAGGTACCTACCAAAATGTCGTGTTTTACCATGCCTCCTCTTAGGTAGGCCCCAAAGTCTAAAATATCACTCCCAACTCTGAGAGCTATTCAAAATTTCACCATATCACATACCTCTTCTGGAACTGGCAGGTAATACTAGAGAAAAAGTAGGCTTTCTCTGGGATTCTTTCTTCAATAAAGGTTTGGTCCCATAAATCTTCAGCCTTTTTGGCTCTCTAATATCTTTTAAACAAATGTCTCTGATGTCTTTCAAAACAACATTTGGTCCAGCTTTACTCACAGTTCTCAGCTGCACTACTGACCCAAATTATCTAATTCACTGTAATATTTAATAACTATAACCCTACACCATTTGGGGAGGAAGGATGCCTGCAAAAGACTATTATGCCAAAGTATCTCACTAACTGAAAGAGGGCGTCCAACTTTCAAATTCCTGAGTAATGCTGGAAAATGCAATCAACTTGAAAAACAGAATGGAAACCTCTAAGAAACAAGAAAATTAATCTTTTAGAGGTACATACACTATTACTTATACAAAAATAAATAATTCTCACAAACTAATCATTCATTCACTAATTAATTAAATGTCTAATATATGTGTGCTATGAAAACTCAAATAAGCAAGGGCTTAGCAAGGACTTACAGTCTGATAGGAAAAACCCTGGTCTTGTATATAAGTATAATAAAGTGTTATAGGTAAAATGATACAAGTATACACTGAGTAAAGTGGTGCCCTAAAAATAACAGTGTTGAGTTTGTGATGGAAACCAAAGGAAAAAGGTAATTCTTGAATGCAGCTGTACAAGATGAATTGTACTTACCAGCATGAGGCAGTGACAAGCAAAGGAGATGAGGTATTCATAGCAGTCAGGGCAAAAAAAGAGTTATGGGTGATGTAAAAGCACAGTACAGACTTAGTACTTGGAGTACAAAGTTAGCAAGGAGCTCAACACAGGTCGATGATGGGGTGTGTGATGTACATGTGCACTAGCATAAGTGTCTCTGCATATGAATGTGAGTACAGTAGCCATGGTTGTGACAATGACAGGGAGTAACTTACAGAAGAAAAATAACCTGGGTCCATATTGTGGACAGTCATATATGACATAATAAAGTACATACAGTCATATATGACATAATAAAGTACATATACAAATCATATTTAGCACTAAATCAATTGAAGTGTATTCACTAAAATCAGAAAAAAGTGTATTTCCTATCATAAAAATTACTAAACACTGCTTAAAAACATAGAGAACAAATAGATAAAACAATCAGAGGAGATAAAATTGTTATTATCTGCAGATGCTAGGTCCACAGAAGAATAAATGTTTTTAGTTACTTAACCCCAAACATGATTAGGTATTAGGAGGAGGGCCTTTGTGAAGTTATGATGGTAGGGTCCTTATGAAAGAGATCAGTGTACTTATAAAAGAGAACTCTCTCATCCCTTCTACTATATGAGGATATAGAGAAAAGGCATCTTTTATGAACCAGAAAGAGGGCTCTCACGAGAAATTGAATCTGTTAGTAAACTGATCTTGGCTTCTGGACTCTAGAACTGTAAGAAACAAATGTCTATTGTTTATAAGCTACTCAGTTTATGATATTTTGTTATAGCAGCCCAGAGGGACTAAGACAAATTTCATTCACAAGAGCATCAAAAAGAATAAAGTGTTTAGGAATAAACTTAACAAAGGAGGTGAAATACTTATACACTGAAAACTACAAAACACTGCTGAAAAAATAAAGAAGGCATGCATAAATGGAAAAACATCCCAGGTTCATTTGTTGGAAGATTTAATAACTGTTAAGATGTCAGAACTACTCAAAGTGATCTATAGATAAGATGAAATCCCTATCAAAATCCATATGGCATTTTTGCAAAAATAGAAAAAAAATCCTACAATTCATAAGTAACCATAAAGTATCCTTAAAGAACTGAAACACTCTTATGAAAGCACAAAGCTGAGGGCTTCACATTTCCTGACTTCAAAACATATTCTAAAGTTTCAGTAATTAAAATGGTTTGGTACTGGCATAAAGACAGTCATGTAGAGTAATGGAATAGAACAGAGGGCCAAGAATAAAACCACTGATAATATGGTCAAATTTTAACAAGGGTGTTACAAGAATAATCTCTTCAACAAATGGTGCTGGGAAAACCAGATATCAACATGCAAAAGAATGAAATTGGACCTTTATTTTACACCATACACAAAACCAACTAAAAATAAATTCAAGACTAACTTTAAGACTTGAAACTATAAACTTCTAGAAGAAAACCCAGAAAAAAAACTTCATAATTTGGTCTTAAAAATGATTTTTCAACTATGACACTAAAAGCACATGCTATAAAAGCAATAGATAAGTAGAATTATAACAAACTAAGAAGTTTCTGCAGGAAACATTCAATAAAATGAAAATGAGAGAAAACATTTGCAAACCATATGTCTAATAAGGGGATAATGTCCAAAATATATAAGGAATCTGCATAAGTCAAGAGCAAAAAAAAAAAGTCCAATTTAAAAACTGGCGAAAGACTTGAACAGACATTTCTCCAACGAAGACATGCAAATGGCCCACAAGTATAAATGCAAGTCAAAACCATAGTGAGACATCACCTCACAACTGCTAGGATGACCATTATAAAAAGCAAAAACAGAAAATAACAAGTGTTGACAAGAATGTAGAAAAACTGGAACCCTATTATGCACTATTGGTGGCAATACAAAATGAGGTAGCTATTATGGAAACCAGTATGAAGGCTCTCCAAAAAATTAAAAGTAGAACTACCATATGATCCAACAATCCCACTTCTGGGCATTTATCCAAAAGAGTTGAAATCAGGAACTTAACTCAATATTTGCTCTCCCATGCTCACTGCCACATTATTTACAATAGCCAGGAGGTAGAAACAACCTAAATATTCATTGATGAATGAATAGAGAAAGAAAATGTGTTAAATGTATACAATGGGATACTCTTCAGCCTTGAAAAAGAAAATCCTATCATATGCTAAAACATGGGTCAACGGTGAGGACATTATGTTAAGTGAAATAAGTCAGTAACCGGACAAATACTGCATGATTCCACAAATTAGGTATCTAAAGTAGACAAATTCGTAGAAGCAGAAAGTAGAATGGCAGTTGCCAGGAGTTGGGGAGAGGGGAAAGGAGAGTTGCTGCACAATAGGAGCAGAGTTTTTTAGTCACACAAGATGAAAAAGTTCTAGAGATCTGCTGTGCAACAATGTGCACAGAGTTAATAATACTGTATTATACACTTAGAAATTTAAGAGAATAGATTTCATGTTATGTGAAGTTTTTACCACAATTTAAAAAAAAATGCACTAAAGTAGCTAAGAACATTTTTATTTTTAAAAATTGCTATATTAGAAGCTGAAAGTTTTATAAAACTTCTCTAACTAAAGCCATGCTGTGCTAGAATACAGAAAGCTAAAGGGGGGGGAAGGGCGACAAGCAAAAACCTAAAAGCCCAAGTATTAATGTACATGTGCTGTCCATAATCAATGAGAAAAGAATGGATTATCCAATGAGGTTGGGGCAATGGGTTCGCCATTTAGCAAAAATAGAGTTCAATCATGTATCATGCACTGAAATAATCAGATATATTAGTGATATACATTTAGTTTATAACAGGGAAGAATTTTTGACTGGTGGCAGAATATGAAAAATAGAAAGTTTGTATAACTCTCACTTAGCCTCCCTAAGTCTCCAATGACATTAAAGTCATATAGAATCTCCAAACACTAGATTCTAGATGAATACAGAAAAGCCTGGGTGACAGAGTGAGACACCAACTAATAAAAAAAAAAAAAAAAAAGCATGTTTCAATGGAAAATATAAATGTGCTACTTTTCCTTTTTACTAAAACTGATTTCTTATAGTGATAAACACAAATGAAAACTGATTGTTCGCAAGAGTAGGGTGATATTATTGCAGGAACAGCAAAAAGATTTTAGAGTCTCAAGATCTGGCTTACACCAAGCTTTGTAAACACAAACGGCAAAATGAATCATGCTTCAATGTTATAAATCTACAAAGAATATTATTTTCAGAGAATATATATTGACATGGGAAAAGTTCCATTCATTCAGCCAGTCAACAAATACTGTGTTGGGCTCTGAACAATGAGGTAAAGATTTTAAAGTAAGCATGACAGACATGATTCTTGATGTCAAGAATCTTATAGTTTAGTGAGAAAGGGAAACGAACATTATAGCCACAATATACTTAATATAAAAGGCACAACCAAATACCTAAGTATATAGCAGGAGAATCTTCCTAGTCTCTAAGAGTCAGAGAAGGTTTTGTAAGAAACGAGAAATTTTAAGTCCAGATCGGAAAGATACACTGGAATTGGCCCAACCATGGCTCTGGGAGGAGAAATAAGCTAACTAAGTGCTCAGTATAAGCTCTTGGGGGGAAAAGGTCCAGTTGGAGGGGAGGATGGGCAGGCTGGGTAGAAGTATAGTGGAGGACACAGAATTGTATATATGCTCAAGAACTAAATACATCTGCACAGAATAAGGTTGGAAGTGTATGAAAGAAAATGGTATTAGTACTTAACTCTGGTTATAGAATTAGAAGAATGAGTAACTTACGGTTCTTTTTTGTTTTTCTTTATTTAAATTTCTGAAAGTAATCACACATTACCGTTTACTCTATTGATCAAAAGTATTATTTAAATAGTATTTTAGCATTTTGTTTATTAAAACCTTAGACAAGCCTGTTAAAACTTAATTTACTCATTTGGAAAATAAGGTTAGTAATATTTAACTTCACAAAGTTGCGATTAGGATAAAATATGATAACATGTGAGGGATAATAATTTTGTGATAGTTGATGGACCTAACTCAGTATCAAAGTCACCAATAAAAGAGCATTCAGACAGAATTGGGAGGAAGGCGGTTGCAAAAACTAACAGATCAGGAGGATGAAAATGTAGCTTGATAAAGTGGGTGACCTGGTTACTAATGTGTTCCCTACAATCTTTAGCAATGAAAGCTGTCAATGCTAATTAACTGTCCCCTTTCTCCAAGTTCACACCCAAACTCAGAATCCTTCTCAACATAATATTCTATATGAAGCTACTTACAATTAATTTATAATGGCATGCTACTTGAAACTTTATGCTATCACTAGCCTCAGAATTTCAAATATGAATACAATCAAATTCTACAATTTTTAAAAAAGGTAATTTGATTATTTAAAATGTCTTACTGAATTTCTATTTTAACCTTTAAATGCTTTGTTTTCTCTGAAGAGGTACACCTTATAGCATGCCCAGAAATTCTAATTTGTATTTTTTGCAAACCCTTGTTATTCCTTTATTATACTGGAAACAGAACAATTAAAAGACTAGAGCATCTCAAAAATATATTTTTATATATTTATAAATGAAGTCAGATACAGATACATCTTTGAATGGATTGTTGCTGTCTCATAAAATTGAAAAAATAAATTTCTTACCTTTCCTCTGGAGTATCTACATGAAATGTTCTCTCTATAACAGTGGTCCACTGGAGACATCTGATTATAAATGTGTTTGGCTTTGGTCGTTCTGTTTTCATTAACTGGCATTCTAGAAACAAAACAAAATGTCTCTTTAAATATACATATATTTAAACCAGGAAGTAAATAACCCAGAACTATAGAGTTCTATTTTAAACAAAACACACTGCAATCTCATAGCTTTCTATAGGTCTCCACTCAAAGTTATTTGCAATCTGACCATAGCATTCCTTTCCAATCCTTCACCCATTCTGACTACATTAACCAGCTAAACTGGACTGTCTAATTTTGCCCCAAACATATCTTTCTTCTTCCTATATGTACACATTTGCTCCAGCTGTTCTCGCTATCTGTAATGTCTTCCATTTGTCTTACCTCTATTTATATTCATCACCCACAGTGAAAATAACACTGGTCCTTGACGGTCCAAAGCAAATTTTACTCCTTCCACGAAACCTTCTATAGCACCTCATCCCAGACTGACCATTTCCTCCTCTATATTCTCATTACTTATTATTATACCCTCACTTTTCACCTACCATAGAGTATCTTACAGTATTATTTGTCATTTTAAGAAGATATCCTTATCTAGATTTTAAGCTTTTTGTCAACATAAACTGCCTGTAACTCATATTATCCACAGCTCCTATACTCAGTCTAAAAGTGGTTTAATTTTGTTAGAGTGTGTCTAGGAAAGACTTCAAAGAAAAGGAGGACAGTATAGTGCCTAAAAGTATGGATTCTGACACTATACTTGGATGATGCCTGGATTCTATTATTTTTTTCTAGCATTAATTATACAAACTTGGACATGCTAATTAATCTCCTGTCTTCAATAGTTAAATGGGAAATAATCACAGCATCTACATAATAGAATTCATGTAGGGATTAATAATAAAATCATTCAATACTTAGCATAATGTGAGACACATAATAAGTTTCCAACAGACGTTTGTTATTAGTACTTTTAGGCTATTCATTAGCTAGGATTTTAAAGGATAAGTGGTATTGGCCAATAAGAGAAAGTAGGGAAAAGTTGTCAATGAACACTGCTCTTACCAAAGAAACTAACTTACCCAGTCGAAAAATTCAACAGTCTTTTCTTAGTGCTTATCTGTTTTGTCATATTTCCATCATCAGCAACTATTAACGACCACTTATGTCTTTATAGGTCCTAGTCATTGCTCACATTAGACTTTTTGTTGACTCTTTATACTGAAAGAGATCATTTAACCAAGGGTCTCTGCTTAGTTTTCTTCTCTTTTCTAACAAGTGTTCAGGGCTTCAACAATCATTTCTCAGTTTACCAATATAAAAACTCTAACTTCTGGCTGAGCATGGTGGCTCACGTCTATAATCCCAGCACTTTGGAAGGTTGTGGGGATTGCCTAAGTCCAGGAGTTGGAGACCAGCCTAGGCAACATAGTGAGACCTTGTCTCTACCAAAAAATCAAAAAAATTAGCCAGGGACGGTCATGTGTACCTGTAGTTCCAGCTACCCAGGAGGCTGAGGCAGGAGGATTGCTTGAGGGCAGGAGATTGAGGCTGCCGTGAGCTGTGATCATGCCACTGCACTCTAGCATGAGTAAGAGTAAGACCCCAACTCAAGACAAACAAACAAACCCAAACTTCTTTCCATCTCAAATTTCTACTTTAAGATGTATATGTCTAAATATACAGTGAATATTTCTATCTGATATCACACCTAAAACCCAACTTTCTCCCTAAATCCATTCCTCTTCCTAGCATTTCTAATTTTCTCATCACTCAGACGGAAACATTAAGTGATCTTCCTTTTTGACACTGGTAGTATTTGCCACTACAGATGCTTTTCAACTTACAATGAAATTATCTCCTGATATACACCAATGTAAGTTGAAAATACTGTAAGTTGAAAATATATTTAATATACCTAAACAACCAAACATCATAGCTTAGCCTAGCCTACTTCAAATGTGTTCAGAAGACTTAAATTAGCCTACAGTTGTGCAAAATCATCTAACACAAAGTCTGTTTATATAATAAAGTGTTGACTACTATACACAGATGAGTGTTTTGTAGACATGATAGACGATGAAACACAATAATATCCCCAAAAATGCCAACATCACAGTACACTGAAGAGTATCAGTTTACCTTCCTGATCATGTGGCTGCCAGGGAGCTGCAGCTCACTGCCACTGCCCAGCATCTTGAGAAAATATCACTCCACATATCACTACTCCAAGAAAAGGTCAAAGTTCAAAATTTTCATTATTGTTTCTCTGAATGAATATCACCTCTGAAACCATCATAAAGTGTAATCATCTGAAGTCAGGGACCATCTGGATCTTGTTTTTCCTCCAATTCAATTCTACTTCAGATTCTCATTGCCCAATGCCTAAACCTCCCCTGCTGCCATAAAACCAGAATCTTCCTACTCAGAGATATTAAGAGGCTACATAAGCAGAAGCCAGAAACTGTGTTCTAAGAGACATCTGGGCTGAGCACAGTGGCTCAATCCTGTAACCCCAGTACTTTAGGAGGCTGAAGTGAGAGGACTGCCTGAGCCCACAGGCAACCTGGCAAGACCTCATCTCTACAATAAACCAAAAAATTAGCTTGGCATGGTAGCGCACACCTGTAGTTCCAGCTACTTGGAAGGCTGAGGCAGAAGGATCACCTGAGCCCAGCAGGTCAACACTGGGGTGGCTGTGAGTATGCCACTGCACTCCAGCCTGGGCAATGGAGTAAGACTACAACTCCAAAAAACAAAAAAGCAAAAGAGAGAGACACCGGAACACATCTGTAACTGAACTCCTGATTTCTTCCACTGTGCTCCCTCTATTGACCTCTACCTACAGTTTTCTCCATCTCAGGTGATGACAACTCCATCCTTTCAATTGCTCAAGCCAAAAACCTTAGAACTACTCTAGAATCCTCTCTTTCCTTATGTCACATTCACTCCTGGAAATCCTACTGGCTCTACTTTCAAAACATACCAATTTCTGTGTACTTTTTACCACCTCAACTACCTCAGACTAAGCCATAATTCACTCTCACCTGACGACTCCAAAAAAACCTTAGAACTGCTCTCCCCGTCCCTCATTGCAATCTGTTCTCAACATAGCAACCAGAAATCTTAAAATAAACATATATAAGAAAAAAAAAGTTCTGCAGTATTTCAATTCACCAAGAATAGAAGACCATGGCCTTGAAGTGATCAGCAGGTATCCAGTGTGATCTGGCCCTCCCACTCACCCCACTGAAGTTTTCGGCTCCTCCCCTAGCACTCTCTTTCAGGCCACCCTGGTAGCCACCCTGGCATCCCTGCATTCCCTCCATGATGTACTACACTCATTCTGCTTTAGGGATTTTTGTCAAGCTAGGCCCTCTGCCTAGCATTCTTTCCTATCACACATCCCCACAGTTAACTCCCTCAAGTCTTAGATCAAATCTAACCCTCACATTTAAGTCTACCGTGACCATCCTATTTAATACTGTCATCTATACCCCTTAGCCAGGGCTCCCCACCTTCTCTAATCAGCTGTACTTTTTAGTTTCCATGGCAGGCTATCATCTTCTAACATATGAGATAACTATATTGAGTATATTTCTTGCTTATTGTCTATCTCCTCAACTATATCACAAGTAGAAATGAGAATACTCTTAGCACCAAGAATTATGCCTGGCACCCCACAGATGCTCAATAAATATTTTCCAAATGAATTAATTCTGATAGTAATAATCCAACAAAGAATGTAGAACAATTTCCCTATAAAAGCAAGGAGGAATAACATTAACCAGGAAAGTGAAGGAGTAGCTCTAGTCAGGAGTATAAACAGTTCAGTTATGAAGGAGGAGAGAAGATAGGCTAAAAGGGCCCAAATGCAATTAGAGATATAGATGCAAGAAGAAGCTGGTGGAAATAATTTTCTCACTGTTTCTATTTTTTCAGTAAATTAGGATGTAAAGCCATCGGTTAAAAATATGGTTGCATGAGAATGTATTGCGGCTTTAAAAAGAAAGATAAGAAATAACGCTCTAGAAAAATGGAAGCATAAACAGACTAGGGAAATATATCATGACTGCTGAGTAGCATTAAGGGCCTACTTGAATTCAATGATAAAGAACTTAAAGTAAAATCAAGGATTATGATTGTGTACTTTTCTCTAGATATATTCAGTTGCATAGGTACTTGTGGGGAACACAGAGGACTGAATTTAAGCAAGGATGTATAGTAGTCACATAAGTTTGTCAAAGCAAGAAAGTGGAAGACAGTACAGAATGCAAGGAAAGGAAGTAATTAAGATAATTAATTAAGAAATTGAAAATGAGTAGGAAAGAAAGTGAGAACCTGGTGGGTGTGTAAGATAATGCAATCAATAGATCATAAAATCTATTATAACATAGTTAAATCTTGTATAGCAATATTATATAATTTTTGGAATATGAAAATTTAAAATATCCAAATACGCTATGCCATAAACAATAGTAAACCCTAAAAATATTCATTTGAAATACAAAAATTTTAAGATACCAAAGACATTATACTAATTTATACTAATGAAGAACTACCTAATTTCTATGACTTTCTCTACCCACCAGTCTGATTCTCTTTGAAGCCCACTGCTCCTTCCCATATCTTTCATTTCAAAACTACTAGTAAATTTCCAGCCAGTAGTTCACTACATGGTCCTATATGTGTTTAGTACATGTTAATTTGATCTCTTAACTAAATTCCTTAAAAAGCTAGAAATTATGAGCACAATGCTTCCTATAGTACCTAGGACAGTGACAACATACAGGATATACAATAAATACTTGATGACTGAGCAATTGATAGGCTGAATTTTAGTGTAAAGAATAGAGGATAGGCCGGGCTCGGTGGCTCAGTCTGTAATCCCAGCACTTTGGGAGGCCGAGGCGAGTGGATTGCCTGAGCCCACGGGTTTGAGACCAGCCTGGACAACTGGGCGAGACCTCATCTCTACAGTAAAGAAGAAAAATTAGCCAGGTGTGGTAGCATGCGCCTGTAGTTCTGGCTACTTGGAAGGCTGAGGCAAAAGGATAACCAGAGCCCAGCAGATCGACACTGGGGTGGCTGTGAGTATGCCACTGCACTCCCCCTGGGTGACGGAGTGAGACTCCAACTCAAAAAAAAAAGAAAAAAGAATGGAGGATAGAAATTTAAACAAGGGGCAGGCCTGAGAGAAACACTTATGAATGAACCGGGGAGTACAGGGAAGTAGGAGAAGCAGAGAAGGAAAGAAAGAATGCCTAGTCTAAGGTTCACACCTATGTCAGTTTTACTTCAGGTTCCCATTGTGGTAACATCAAGGTAATTTAGGTAACAGGCTCTAAAATTAGAATACCAGATTTAAATCCAGGCTCTGTCACACACTATCAGCTGTGTGGTCCTAGTCAAAGTACTTTTACATCTCTACACCCCAGATTGCTCATCTTTAAAAGCAGTATCAGGAATTAAAGTAAAATTTCAAAAACACCATACTTAAATGAGATTTAAATACTATAATTAAAAAAACTTCTCAATCTCGGAATTGTAAAAGCTACTTAAAATACAGTATTATCAGATTCCAAATGATTATCCATTACTGTAATTTATAAGACTGCTAAAAATGACAATAAAAAATATTAATTACCATGCTTAAGCAGATCACTGAAAAGGAACTGTTTAGAAATAATAAAACACTTGTATTTTGTATATGGTGGCTTGGAAAGATATTAAAATAATAATATGACCTAAGTAGTTATGTACAACTTGACTGCTTTGACTAAATTTGCTAACTATTCATTAATCCAACAACATATATGAAATGTCAATTATGGGCCAAGCACCGTGCAAGATTATGGGCACACAAACATGAGTAAGAAACTCTACAAGCTCACAGCACACCATACATTAATCATTCTATGCATGCAAGTATAAAGTAATATTTCACTAATACTATAATGGTTTTAAGAAAGGTTTTAATCAGGTCCCTTATGAGTACTCCAGTTCAACAAAATGTTACATTTAATTACAAGAAATTAGTATGTTTAAACAAATCAACCTATATTTTATATGTCTCAGTATGAAATACTCTACAAACAAATCAAATTCTAAATAATACCCATTAGATAGAGACTGTAGAAATGGCTACCAAGACCTTAAGTGATAGTTGGGGTCACTACCAAGAGAATACTCTACCACAATGTCTTAGGATTTGCTGCTGTACATAAACAAGTATAATTAAAAGGACTGAAAGCAATCTCAAAACAGCTGAAATTTTAAGTTACCATGTTAAAACACATGCTCTAGTATATAGAAAGACTTTGAATTCCTGTATGTCAGCCATAAACATATCCTATAGCTCTCTAATGAAGAACACACCCTATAGCTCTCTAATGAAGAAAAATAAGCCATGAAAGTAACTAAGTTTTCAGATCACGTTGGCTTATGAGCTGAAAATTCTTATTCTTGAATTTGAGTAAAAGGGAACTCATCCTTAAAGGAGATTCTTAAAGGGTATGGTGGTTAATAAAAAGATTAGCCAATACTTCTTTAAAAGAATATTTTATTTTTAATTATGTAAAGAATCCTAAATCAAGGGCAATAGGGAAATTTAAATTTTAAAAACAGAAGAGAAAACTCTGAATAGAGAGTTTAAAAAACTGTTAACCAAATGATTATCTATGATCTCTGGAATCATTTAATACGTGTCAACAAAGTAAACGTTCTTACATAAAATGCCAGGTAGCTAACTTTTATTATATCAAAACATAATACTTTTCAGTAAATTATTTGCTTCACTGGTAATTATACTAAATAGTTATACTAATTAAACTCTCCTGAGCAACTTGAACTACAAACTGAACTTCAAACAGTCTGCTTATTTTACACCCTTCTGAACCACAGATAACGTTTGTTCAAAGTTGTAATTACTCTGCAAACCTGAAAGCTAATTAAATCTAGAGCAAGCTAGATTTAAGAACAAACAAACAAACAAAATACCAAAAAGAAAGTTTTTGGAGATCATCTGCTCAGATTTTACTTAAAAGTTTAAGATTTTATTTCAACATCTTTAACCCATTAAATACTAACTTTATTCTCTTTAAAATAAATTATATAAATATTCAGTGTGAAAACCAAAGGTATAATAATAGATTCCATTCATAATTAAATCACAATGAAATAATACTAACTGTGAGTGATGGCTATAAATCAAGTTTATTTTTAAGTCCCTAAGAATGACGCACTGTGGAAATCCCCTAAAGAGAGCAAAACGTGCATCTTTTGTTTAATGGTTTCACCATCTAACAGCAAAAAACATAAGGCCCATTCAGACTCATACATCAACTGTAAAGAGATTCATTAAATCCAATGAGCGAGAGGTGTCCTAGGTAAAGCAGGCGCTCTGGTAAAGAGCAATTCCAGCAGAGGTTAACTGCTGCATGATCACTACGTGCCAGGCACTACACTCACTGAGTGGAACATAAATGGCTTTTATTTAATCCAAAGGACAAACCTAAAAAGTGTTGTTACTATCCTCCATTTTATGGATGAACAAATTTACAAGATTCAGACAAGTCAAACAACTTGTCCCAAAACACACAGCTGTGAGCAACTGCATAAGGATTTAATCCAGGTCTACCTGAATCCAAATCCCATGTTCTTCTGAAGAGAATATACCGCTAGGAAAGCCATAGGATTATCTGTTCTCTCTTCTATACCTTCCCCGTATCGTCCTCCCTGTGGTTGGCCCTTCTCCCATCTACAACCCCTTTTCTCCAATAAGGAAATCCAGGAAAAATTTCAACTGATAACATTGTTCGAGGGGGAAGAAGGCCCAAATGTGTTAGCTCCTGGCTCTGATCACAGTGTAGGTATGGATAGGATGAGGATTATCACCTAGCAGGATCCTGATCCAAGGCATCTTGTTTCTCTATGTAGAAGTGCAGTGGAAGGTAGTTTAGAATGACCAGCTGAAGGAAAAGAAGGCAGTAAGAATGGCAGAAAGGAAAGCAGCAGAGCCTCTAGGTTCTTTCACTGCTGGGTCTCACATTCTGCAATACCAATGAAGTCAAAGAAAATAAAAAATTTCTACAATGCCCACTTTTATACCTAATCCTGAAATGTACCCCACATCTTAAAGAAAATAAAGTAAAATAGAAATCTTCACATTTAAAGAAGATAGAGCAAGTCCAAATTTTCATAGCTTGCTAGTCTATGAGGAAATATAAATATATACACGTGTCTCTGGGAACAGCAAGTTGATTGGTGAAAGCAAGACGATTAAAACATAGTGTTAGGGGAGGGTTCTCCTCCTGTTCCAAACTTCTCAAAGCTCATCTATTCAATTTCCAAGCATTGAATGCTTTCTTACCAGATACTTAAAAACAAGTGAAAAAAGAAGCAAAGAACTACACAAAAAGGGAAAAAACTGACTTTCTATCTTTTTTTAAGGCTTTCATAACTTTAGATTCTGTAAAATTATATTTTTGTTTGTTTTTAGAAGTAATCACAGGGCTCAGTGGCTCAGCCTATAATCCCAGCACTTTGGGAGGCCAAGGCAAGTGGATTGCCTGAGCCCGCGGGTTCGAGACCAGTCTGGGCAAATTGGCAAGACTTTGTCTCTACAATAAAAAAGAAAAATTAGCCAGATGTGGTAGCACGTGCCTGTAGTTCCGGCTACTTGGAAAGCTGAGGCGGCAGGATTGTCAGAGCCCAGCTGGATGATGCTGGGGTGACCGTGAGTGTGTGCCACTGCACTCCAGCCTGGGTGACAGAGTGAGACTCTGACTCAAAAAAAATAAAAAAGAAGTAATCATAGATTAGAGAGAAACTTGGGTTGAATAATCTCACAAATAAAAACTGAAACTAAGAAAAAAGGAAAAACTTTAATTACTAATGATGGAAAAGTCATCCCCCAGACTTGCATCAATTCAGCTCCATGTTTCTAGTTATTTTTGTCTGAACCACTTGCCTGTTTATCACCCAGATTCAACAAACTTTTCTCCAAATAAGGAAATAGAAGAGAAAACAAAGAAGTCCTTACGTTTTATTTCATAATACAAGTTCGATAAATGAGGGGAGTAAGATTCAGTTACTAGCATTACCTTCTAACCTAGAAGATGTTATTCACTTTATGATCCCTATTCCAAATTCTGACATTTTAATTATCACAAAGTTTACTACTTTGGTATTATCACGAAATGCTATTTGTGAATTTAAACTGAATTTGAAATCATGGTATGTTAATGTGAACTTCTCCTAAAGCATTTTTCTTTTAGGAATACAGTTACCACAGATACTACCATTTACCAAAAGCACATTGGCAGAGTCAATATTTTACCCATCTACATTTCTTTATCTTGTTTGCACAACAAATCCTGTCTCCAATTAAATGAACATACACCTCAAGAATCTTCGGGGATAACTGTTCTTTGCATACCCTGTCCCAATCTGAACTTTCAAATAAAAATACACAGTGATAATTTTGAGACAATTCAGATACAAAAGTGACATGAAGCATTTATCAATAGAGAGAATTATAGGAGGCATATAAACATCTAGTGGACTCACAATATGGAATTAGACACCTTTGGTTTTCGGGTGTGATTTGTTTTTTTCCAGTATAACAGTCATGGAAGTTTTTAAAATTGTGGTAAAATACACTTAACATACAACTTATCATTTCCATTTTAATTCTTTTTTTTTTTTTGGAGACAAGGTCTCACTCTCACTCTGTCTCCCAGGCTAGAATGCAGTGGTACAATCACAGCTCACTTCCTTCCTCAGTCTCCCAAATAGCAAGGACTATAGATGAGTATCACTATGCCTGACTAATTTTTTTGTTTCTTTATTTTTTGGCAGAGACAGGGTCTTGCTATGTTGCCCGGGCTGGTCTTAAACTCCTGGCCTCAAGTGATCCTCCCGCTTTGGCCACCCAAAGTGCTGACATTACAGGCATGAACCACCATGCCTAGCCATTTTAACTATTTTTAATTGTACAGTTTTGTGAAATTAATACATTCACACTGTTGTGAAGGCAAGTTGGTTTTTAAACAGATTTGTGTATTTACTTTTCACTGCATAAATCATTCATGCTTAATAGAAAAATTTATAAGTAAGTATAAGCAAACTTTTAAAAAACCCCAATAAGCCTACCAGTCAGGTATAATCATTGTTAATGTTTTAATTTAACGCATATTTTTTCAGACCATTTCTAAGCATTTTCTAAAAATAAAAATGAGACTATGACTGTATTATGTTCACATTATGTGCTTTTGTTCACATAATAAGTTGTGGATATTTTCCATTTCAATAAATAAAGATCTACATCATTATATTTAATGGTGGCATAAAACTCCAGAATGTATGTATATACCAGAATAAGTAGTCTATCCATTTATTTGAGTTGTGGTGTCACTCTGTTGCCCAGGTTGGAGTGTAGTGGGACAGTCATAGCTTACCAGAGCCTCGACCTTCTGGGCTCAGATGATCCTTCCACCTCAGCCTTCTAAGCAGCTGGGACTACAGGCATGTATTCCCACACCCTGCTCGGTTAATACTTAAAAAAATTTTTTTGTAGAGATAAGTTCTCACTATGTTACCCAGTTTGTTCTCAAACTCCTGGGCTCAAGTCATCCTCTCACCTTTGCCTCCCAAAATGCTGAGACTACAGGCGTGAGCCACCACACCCAGCCTAAGAAATTTATTTATAATCATAATGCATTAAATAAATAGATGTGAATTATTCAGATGCAAACAGGATGATATCTAACCATTCTTTACACAACATGCTAAAATCTGAAAAATAGTCGTGAGTAATATTTTTGTTTTAATTAAACAAGAAAAGTCATTTATACTTGAAACATGATGAAGCTGGGATTTGATAACAAAATTTTAAAACAACCCAACAAGAATGTACATTAGATTGAAAATTCCCTGATGGCAAGGTCCATATCATTTGATTACTAGTACAATGCTTACACAGAGCTAGACTCAAATAAATAAATAGAATGAGTAAAACTACCCCAATTTAGTAATAAATCTGTGCCTTGGCTAATTAAAATCACATCTTAAAAAACAACTGAAAGATAATCTCCCCCTAAGAAAATAATTGATTTAGGTAAGGACCATCAATGGATGCTAAAATCATTAGGTAAATAACTGATGGAAAACTAAATAGTGTATAGTGCCAACATGTTAAACCACAGGTTATCTGCCCACCACAGGGGGAAACAACTTCATAACGAAAAGATGAAGCTGTTGCCACCTTAACCCAGAGAACAATGATAGCATCACTAACAGTTGGTCAACTGAATATTAAATACCTCCTGACATGATGTAATATGAAGTACATAGATTCATTAGGGAAATAGACTTGATAAAAATACTGACTCTAATGGAATATTTTGATCTTTCATTTTACATCAAATACAGAGATAGAGGAAAAAGTTAAATGACACTTCACAGAACAACCAGAGAATTCCAGAAGAGAGGGCTTCCTACAGGACAAATGGCCTGATCTCATTGATAAGTCAATTTAAACAAAAGGGGGATAAGGAGGGCAGTAAAACAGAACACAGAACTCTGCTAGAGAAAAGACTTGAAAGAGATACAGCAACCAAAAGCAATGTGTGGGCCTTGTCATATTCCAGTTTAAACAAATCAGTTGTAAAAGATATTTCAGGTAACAAGCGGGAAATGTGAATTCATATTAGATAACACTGAAGAATTTTAAGTTTTATTAGGTGTGATTCTGGTACTGTTAATTATGTAGGAAAATGTACTTACTTTAGAAATCCATAATAAAGAATTGTGGAATAAAAGATATCATCATAATTTTTTAAATTATAAATATTTTAATCAAAAGACGCAAATGTTAACTGTTAAATCTAGGTAATGGGCATCTGAGAATTCAACGAGCTATTTTCTTTACTTACCTGTATGTTTGAAAATTTTCATTATTAAAAAGTCTAGGCTGGGCTCAGTGGCTCAGTCTGTAATCCCAGCACTTTGGGAGGCCGAGACGAGTGGATTGCCTGAGCCTGAGGGTTTGAGACCAGCCTGGGCAACTTGGTGAGACCTTGTCTCTACAATAAAAAAGAAAAATTAGCCGGCCGTGGTAGCACACACCTATAGTTCCGGCTACTGGGATGGCTGAAGCAGAAGGCTCGCTGGAGACCAGCAGGTCGACGCTGGGGTGGCGTGAGTATGCCACTGCACTCCATCCTGGGCGATGGAGTGAGACTCCAACTCAAAAAATAAAATAAAATTCAAAAACAGAAACTACCTTCTAAATATTTGTAGAGACGAGGTATCATTAGGTTGCCTAGGCAATTCTCAAACTTCTGGGGTCAAGTGATTCTCTCACCTTTGCCTCCCAAAGTGCTGAGATTATAGGTGTGAGTCACCTCAAAGTGTACACCAAAATATACTTAAAAATAATGAAACCACTGAATGTGGAAAAGAAAATTCTTTTAAAAAAATAACTTGTGTAGGCCAGGAGCGATGGCGTGTGCCTATAATCCCAGCACTATGGGAGAACAGGGCGAGAAGACTGCTTGAGCCCAAGAGTTCAAGACCAGCCTAGGCAACATAGCAAGACACTATATCTACAGAAAATTAAAAAATTAGCTACACGTGGCAGCGTGCACCTGTAGTCCCAGCTACTCTGGCAGCTGAGGCAGAAGGATCGCCTAAGCCCAGAAAGTCAAGGCTGTGGTGAGCCATGAATGTGCCACTGCACTCCAGCCTGGGTGACAAAGACTCCAGTTTAAAAAACTAAGTAAGCCGGGCTCGGTGGCTCAGCCTGTAATCCCGCGCCTTGGGAGGCTGAGGTGAGTGGATTGCCTGAGCCCGCGGGTTCGAGACCCGCCTGGGCAGGCGAAACCGCATCTCTACAATAAATCTGAAAAATTAGCCGGGCGTGGTAGCGCGC